>CAJPEX010000172.1:0-51689 GCA_905338405.1 Notodromas monacha | reverse complement strand
TTTTTTGTTTTTTTTCCCCCCCCCCCCCCCCCCCCCCCACATCGAAAAGTGCGAAATTTTTGCTAGTCTGTGGAAATTTGACTTGAAGAGGTTTGACTGTACTTTTGATGACTGTCGTAATGCTCTTGCCCCCATTTGAATGTTGTAGCGATGTTCGAATTGAATTTTTATAAACAGATTTAAGACGGTACAATGAAACCGTAACCCATGAGCGAAGTGCAGTACACAAAAGAATGGATCTGAGGTACATCAGGACTCTTCAGTCTATTTTCTGAATGGTACCACTTTCTAGAAATGTTCGTGTATTATGCTCATTAACTCGGATACTAAGGGCTAATCGTGTTGAGACCATATCATTTTCTGCTCATTTCTCAACCGCATACAACATGGTTCTAATTAACCCGTCGTATAGAGTAATCCGCTGTGCCACAGGATTGCGAATTGTTCATTTGAGATCAAAAGCTAGCCGATTAAACATTGATCGTTATTTGCACGTTGCCTTTTTGAAGGAGGGGAAAATTTGTTGCCTGCGACGAGGGGCAGCACACCCACGACTAGAATGATTGTGATACTATTATTCGCCTTCAACAGAAGGAGTATTTTCTTGCGGGGTGATGGTTTCGGTTTTTTTTTATCCCTCTTGCCTGCGTTTTTTTGTGAATGTGATACTGAGGAGGAGAACGAAAAAACGTGTTGTTGCCGCTGGTGTTTTTTTGACGAAATATTTGTATTCTTGGATGCTTGGGATGAGGAAATGATCGAAGAAATTCGTGTTCTTTTTCTGGATTCTTTGTCCGCCTGCGTTGCTATGCTAGTCGCTTGTTCTTACGCCTGTGTTGTGCGCTTTGTGAGGAAGGAAGGAGTGGTTTATCAGACGGGATTAAACCGTTGCTGCGAACGACGGAGTTGTTGAGATTATTTCATGCGCGTGGCAGTGAGTTTATCTTTTGTGGCGTTGGCGACATCTGGAGTTCCGAGAAGTAGCGATTGAATAATAATTCAGCTCGTGATCATACGTACAGTTCTCGGCACTCCATCCTCGATTGCGACATCCAGCAACAGTTGCGCCCGAAAGCATACAGTACTTTTTTTAGACCGAATGCTTCATGATTGCAGCCCGTTCCAAGCGAAGACTCCTACGTATTTACAGGGACCTGGAATGTGTGGGACAAGTGTACGTGTATATGCAGCGCCGAATTGATGAAACGCGTAATTGCAAATGCCATTGTACTAATTATACTGTAGGTAATACTCATGAAGGCTGCAAGATGCCCTGTAAATATGTCTTGCGTCCATGCTTGGTAAGACGAGACGAGCTTCAGAGTCCCGTGCGTGATGAAATAGATCAATTCCTGAATTATTTTCTGTTTTATTAGGCAAAGTTTTCTTTTATTCTAGACATGTGACTTATATCCCCTTGAGTTACATTTGAATACTATTCTACCTGTTTCAGACGCACCAAAAAAAAACAGCATGATGAACCTTGATAAGAAATATACTTTTCCATGTTTTAAGCTTCAAGCATGAAATTGTGAATTAAATATCACGTGAAATTGATATTTTCCTCAGAAATACTTGCTCTCAAATTTGTGAAATATGTACTGTACGTTGTTTCTTATATACAAGATGGAAAAGTATTCACGATGCCCTTCGTTTTTTTTTTGTGGAGAAATCCCTGAGTTTTAATCTGCAGTAATTCAAGCATTTTGTTCAGAAAAATCGAGATGTAAAAATATTTGCTATTACAGTTAATATCTTATTCTCCCATCAATGGAATTTTCATGGTGTTCTATGGTGAAACAATAACTGTTTCCTATAATAAGATGGGTGGAGCAACGCTGAAGGTTTTTGACAATCCCTTCTCTGATGCTGTTCACAGTTCACTTGTCCTGCAATAATATGAACATTTGCAATTAATTGCTACTGGAATATGACACTAAATTAATAAGTTGATGACAACTGACCTAAAATGCAACGGAATCAAATCTCTAACACCCATGTATATTACAGTATAGTATGCATTCAAATAAGGTACAGATAGTTTAATGTAATTTACTCCGGACAGGGCAAGTGAATCTATTTAAAAAAGGATTGGAAATCTGGCACAAGACATAGATTCCAAAATTCAGAAACTCCTCGAATAAATACCTCTCCTGCAAATGTTCTCTGATTTCCAGCATCGTCATGCATGCTGCAACATATGTACATGCAGCAGTACAAGTATATAGAGGTGCTGATGCCAACAATTTGATTTTACAGGAAATATCGCAAAGAACTCTGCTGAAAATAATAATCAAAAAGTAGGTACTGCATGTATATAGTTATCCAATAAACAAATTTATGCATTTTCTCAAGACAAAATACGATTCCAATGCTTCATTCACTTTAACTGTACATTAAAACATATTATCTTGCGGCGTCTTATTACAATGATTCAATAAAATTATGAAGCAGGTTAAATTATGATATTGTACCACAGTACATGACTTGCGCTACTATACTGTGTATATATACTGTATATAGTGCACATATAACAACTGATTTAATTGGCTTTTACGTTTTTAATTTATTGTTGGAAATGCGCCTCTGCTGATAAGTGGAACAAGTATATATAATGATCTGCCAAAGAACTCATAGCAGCATTTAATCCAAACCTTTCTGCAGACTTGATATGAATATTATGTGTACTTATAATACTGTGCTTTATTTGTTTGTACCAGAAAAATTGTCCTTATCTCACGCGCAAAGATGAATCACTCTTGTAATAACTTCCCGATGCGACATGCAGTAAAACTTTCACTTCCACAATTTTGTGCGAAGCGTACTGCAGTAAAATACATTGCAATTTATGAAGTCTAAAACAAATTCCAAATTGGCACATGTTACACTCAAGAAATGTCTGCGAACCATCTGTATAAAACATAGTATATGATCTAGGCTGCCGTTTTGTAGAAGAAAAAAGGGTCGTTTAATTATAATCAAGGATGCAGGAAAACATATCAAAAATATGATTCCTCACAAATTCGGAATAATTTACTCAGACTTTTGAACACCTATTCCCACAAGAATTTAAAATCAGTCTCATGCATTTTAATGAGACATCTTCATTTGCAATAGATCGTATATTGCAGTACTGAATAATTAATTCACATGACAAGACAGTTATGAATTTTCAAAGAATGTTTGAACAGCCGCATAATTGCAACGCACAGTACAGTAATGCATTGAATAGATTAATTAAAGTTGTAACCTTTGCAATTATATTTTGATCACTTGCTTCATCACAAACCTTTCACTTTTCCCAGACCTCTTCTGTCCTGTGCATATTCACACAACAGCAACAAGCTTATGAAGATTTATACATGCAAGGAACAGTATGAAAAGGTAGGATTACATATGGATAATACGGTAATAATTCAAGGGCAAATAGTACAGATACAGTATTGTACTACATATGTAGACCCTGAGGTTGCAAATGCATGAATTATTTGCTGGTTGCAGGAAAAACTAGGCAGAATTGTCCTTATCAGGCAGTTCAATTTTGTCAATTTACAGGGAATTTTTCAAATTCCTGATGAGTGCTGGTTGATTGGCATCTTCACAGCTTTTTCATATATTTTTAATAAACATTGCCTAACTTTAAAATTACAGAAAAATCCTGTAACAAAGCCAGTGGGACAAGACAAACAGCAGTTTTTCCACAGAAAAAATTCACGATCTGGCAAGCATCAAAAACAATTTTTTTGAGCAATAATTTGTTATAACAAATTCTTGCTCGAAAAAATCATAGATCAGTCACCTATTTGAAGCTGAGTTGAATAAAGTGTCATAAAATTGTTGACGTTAGGATGATATTTAAAAGGCATTATTTTAAAAACCCGCATTCCCATAATTGCCAAAACCAAAAATTGTTTGTTCATGAAATAACTGTCAATCCCATCTCCTACGCAACAATGTCAATCTCTTCACCAGATTATAATGCCTAAAATAATCTCCCTAAATTAAATAGGGCCCTAATTTCAGACTTTTTTTTTTTAATAAGTGTCCGGAATTTTGTCAGAAGCCTCAAGGTTTGGTTACACTCTTGGGAAAATTCACTATCAATGCAAACAGACTCTGATCTCCAATTGGCGTGCCCCAATCTATGGAAAACTACATCAAAATTCTAGGATAGAATTCCCAGGAAAAGTAAGCCTGCATTAATTTTCTCGATCAAACATTTCGCATATTTGGAAGCACAAACGATTCCCAAACGCAGGGTACGAACAATTTTGCAAAGCATACCCCCACTCGGTTCTTTATTATATCCGTCATTTCTCATTTTAACTCCACAACGCACGAGGGGGAATAAATAGGAATAACTCTCATTTATCTGTAAACACCTCGCAGGTAAAAAGGAAGAAAGAAGCCCAACAGAGGAGTGAACTATTCGATTCATGAAGGTGAAACACATCGCATTTTCTGTTCTTGAACATGGTCACAGTAGCGTGCACCGCTGAAGCCAGCTCATTGACTTCTTTGGAGGTTCTTGAGCACGGAGTTGATGGCCGGCTTTTCCTGCGGCATGCTGGCTCTCCTGTCAAGAAAAAACCCAGTTGTACCCAGGAAGAATGACAGGGATAAAACACACTCACCAGCTTCTTTTCAGCTTTCGCCATGATATCCCTGGCCAAGGTGTAGAAAGCTTCTTCAACATTAATCGCATCTTTCGCGCTAGTCTCCATGAACTTCACGCCATACTCTATCGCCAATGCTTCGCCCCTTTCTTTGCTGACCTGCGAATCGAATCAATCAAAAAGATTCTCAATCATTGAGACTACATTCTGAACACGGGCTCCTCGAAAGCTCGAGATGAGAATCATCTTCGCAGAAGACGTGAAGCAAATTTGAATGCTCTGCTCAGCGTTTACAGTTTCAAAACGCAATTTGGAACTTTCACAGGTGCAATTTCGACATTCATCATGTACAGTATGCACCGGACTATAATGATTCGATTCGCTGAGAAAGTTTTCACATAAAATTGAAGGAGATTATGATCTAGTGTCACGAATATAGTAATCATACGCCAAGTCATACCCCGAAAAGAGCCATGCTTTACGATTAAGCGACCAGGATGAGAGAACACAACCAAGACTTCTTCGACAAGATTACCTGACGTTCAGCGTTTTTATCACACTTGTTGCCGATGATCATCTTTTCGACATCAGCAGATGCGTGATCTTCAATATTTCGCATCCAATTCTTAATATTCTCAAAACTACGCTCCGACGTTATGTCGTACACGAGAAGTATTCCCATGGCACCCCGGTAGTAGGCTGTCGTGATGGTTCGAAATCTCTCTTGACCGGCAGTGTCCCATATTTGCAGCTTGACACGTTTTCCATCCAAGTCAACCACACGAATTTTGAAGTCGATTCCGATAGTGGATATGAAGGTGTTGTTGAATGCGTCTTCGGAGAAACGGAACAACAGACACGTTTTACCAACAGCGGAATCGCCGATCAACAGAAGCTTGAACAAATGGTCGTAGGTTTTGGTAGCCATCCCGGCGGAAGAATCTCAACCCCGTCGCTGGTCGCTTGTGCACATCCAAGAAAAAACAATGAGAGCGCGTTCACTTCATTTTGACCAAAAGATGTAACAAATCCAGGTCTTGCCACTTCGTCCACACCTATTCAGCGGAACAGATAATTAGGAAACAGAAGCACATCAATCGGGAGCATGCACGCGTAACACGCATAGAACCGAAAACATTCAGCAATCAAAATTATGTTAATGCAGAGTAACGAGAAGTGATTCACGAAGTTGAGCTGGCAAAAGCTTCATCTTCAACTACCGCTGAGATGAAATTCCCGAGCTCTCATTCGTTCATTCAGGAGGTGAAAGGAGGCAAGTTGAACAACCCCCTTCCAGATTCACGCAAGACAGATTCTTAGCTGTCACACTTATCCCTGCGAACAAATGCACAAATCGTCCTGCCTGCTATAAAGGAATATTTAAAGACATGTAAAAATTTTTTTTCAAGAACCACACAACCAACATTTTTATTTAGACAGAATGTTGGATCACTTCTGGACAGGGCCCAATTCAAGTGGATTATCCCTACACTACACAGTATTGATGCTAAAGCATAGGATTACCCCATTCCTATGAAAAATAAGGCTCTGAAAATGCTGACCACCAGGATTCATTTTGAATTTTCTAGAAATCTATGTACATTTTAGAAAGTAAATCAGAGTACAGTATTAACTTGGATACTTGATAGATCAAGCAGGGCTGGTGAAGCATTTTTGATGATAAGCAAAAATTTAAAAGACAGCAATAATAATTTAGAGAAACACTTGAATTTCATTAGTGATGATGTTGTAAAAGTTATTCGGCAGTCTTTTCTCATGACACAATTTCCCAAATGTATTGAAAAACTGGGAACTGCATCTCGAAAATGGTGAAATTGAATATTGAAGCTGATTGGCTGCTTTTATTCGGGAATACAGTACTATTTTGTACGGTACAGTATTTATTTATTCGGGTTAATATTCCTGGGGATTGATAATAGTGTGACATCTATAATTTGTTTTTGCTTGGAGATGTAGCCGCTGTCCAACTTACCTCCTTCAACCACACTGTGTAAGATGTAATTCTGGAATTTGATCTCAGCCCTCGTGAAAAGCGAGATATAGGTGCCTTGTTTCAGTTCGACTACCAGAGTAATTTTTTTTGCAGCGATGTGCGTGAATTATTGCTCAGAGTGGATGATGCCAAAGCCTTAAGAATCTTGTAATATTCCTCGCACTGGTCGTGTGAGGGGTGAATTCGGGGGAATGTATTATTTCCTTGAGCCGAGTTTCTCCGAATGGAGGATCGAATCTGTGGTAGTTCGTCGTGATCGATAAAATATCCGTCACGATGGCCCTCGTTTCTGAGGAAGTGCCAGCTCTGTCAACCGAAGCCAGGGCTGCGGACTTCGATGCTTGTGTCCGACGTTTTTGTCAGATTGAAGATCCTTTGGATTCCCTGATTACTTGGGTAAGCTTTCAATTGAGAAGTGTTCATTGGAATTCGTATCCACCTGATTTCGTTTTCATTTAAAGGTGCAATCTTTGTATGACGCAAATTCTACTGGAGACGACGAAGATGTATCCTACCTTCGTTTAACGCAGGGCTGTGCGTTAATACAAGTTTTTTCTTCAATGTAAGAATGAATGGACATTTTGTTTGATGTGGTTAGATAAACTCCAACGTTTTATTGTATATTTTCTTTTCCAGAAATCAAAAACCTTCTGCATCTCAGCTTCTTGGCAAAAGCCTCTCGAAGGAGGATCCCCCGAATAATTTTTGTGCTCGCCTAAGAAACCTGCATTCGTTGATCCAAAGTATTCAGAAATTTTATAAGGTAAGGTTTCACTTTTGAATTGACTGTAATGATGAAATTTCTAAATTTATAAATCGATTGTTCGATGGCTTGTGCAGGATGTTCTGGGACAGATCGTGGTGTGTCGACTCCCAGATTGCATATCCTTGGCGAAATCAGTTGACATCATGCTTTCCGAAGTTACCAAACGCCCTGCCGACTTGAAGCTTGACAGGTGGCCCTGCGAAATGCAGCAGCTATTGTTATTGTTGCTCGGCTGTGCCGTGCAGTGTCCTCAAAGGGAAGACTTCATCAACAATATCAAGCTGTTGGACATCAACGTTCAGCATGTCATTGTTACGTGTATCCAGCAAATTACGGACGAGTATTTCACTGTCTGGCCTGTCGATTGGCTTGACTACAAAAAAGTTCCGGAAACGCAGCGAGAAGGTGCATTTGCTGCGTTGGTCGGACATTTGCGCTCTTTGGTCGATGAAAGAGATAAATATCTGCAGGTTCGTACCGCTTTAAAGTGCGATGTACCCATTTTCCTTCAAAAGGAATACTGTATTTTGTTCATTCCCGTAAACAGGAAGCTGTTACTGCCGTGGTTACGATCTCGTCTCGGAAATCTGATGAAGTCGATCCAGAAGGCGAAGAGTCTGAGAAATCACAACACGCTGCCAGTGCTCCTGACCAAGCTCCTTCGACCTTACAAAGATTGGGACAAACAAGTCCGGAATATCATCACTTGCTCGTAGAATTAGCTGATACCAAAGGCAAGCTGCGGAGATTACGTCAAGAAGTGTGAGTACAGTACTTTCCTTCAACTGAAAGCCCGATGGAACTCATTGGTAATGTTGGGCATATTACGCCTGATTCACCGAATTTTCCGAAAGTAAAAAGACCAAATTTAAACAAAGGTGGCCTGATCCGTGCTACCGCGTTACCCTAGAATTACCGTCTTCATAAGGTATTTAATTTAAATGTTGAGTTCCCTTATATTCGAAGCACAGTACGTTACAAAAATACTTTTTTAAAGAGGAGGTTGACTGTGTGAAACAGAAATGATCAGCATTCTTTTGAATAGAGCTTACCGTATTTACTCGAGTACCCCATGTCCTAGAGTAAGACGCTCACCAGGGATTTTCAGTCTAAAATTTTTACGAAATTGTATTCCCGAGGAGGACGGACATCCCATTTTAATGACTGAAACTGACATACAGTATTTTATAAATAAGATCACCCACATTTTAATTTAGACAGGAATTGAACCTGAATTCAACTAATTTACGATTTTTTCCGTTAATGTGACATTTTTCTTTTGAACTTGGTCAGAAATTTTCCATTAGAATCAATTGTAATGCACACCCAAATTTCTAAAAAAAAATGTGAAAAACGTTCCGACCTTTGACGTGCACCATGAATTTGAGAAGAAATTGTGGACTTGGTACGTGAGTAAACACGGATAATTCAAATGAGGCTTTAACTCGAGTGAACAAGGACTTATATTATGAATAATGTGTAATTTTGAGGAAACCGAGGGGGAAAAAAAACTATGAAAAGTCAAGAAAATATTCTTACGAAGGAGCGAAGTTTTAAGTAGGTTTGTATTTTTGTTGATGTGTTGACGCAATGCAGCTTGAAAATTTTGACGTTCGAATCGGTTGTAATGTTGTGAATTCCACAGCGAAGAAAAATCGGATGCAGCCTTCGACTTGACGGAAAAGCTGGAGCAGATGGAAGACGCTTTGGCGAAACTTCGAGCAGAGAACACGCTGTTGTCGCAGGAAGCCCGTGCGTCAAAGCTGCTGCAAGATGAGCTGGACGTTATGCGAGAAAAAGCCGCTCGAGCGGATCAGCTCGAGTCGGACGTGCGGAGTTATCGGGAAAAAATGGCCGAGTTTGAGACGTCCAAGTCTCGTGAGGCGGAATTGCGAGCCGAAAACAAAGTCCTTGTTGAAACGAACGAGTTGTTGGAGGATCAGTTGGACAGTCTAAGAAGCCGGCAAGAACGGATGATCCAGCTTGAGCAGGAAGCTATGCACCGTTCGTCGCAAATTCAGCAACTGGAAATGGTGCTTTGACTTTTGTTCGGGGGTTTTTTTGTTGTGTTTTCTGGGCGTGATTGGAGAGAAATACGATCAATTTTCTTTCGAAATTGCAGGAGAAGGAAGCGAATGAAGTTCAAATCAAGGACCTGTTGGAGGAAAACTCTCGCCTCTTGCTCTGTGCGCGTTCCCAGGCCGACGAATCGAGTTTCATGCTTGTTGAATTGGATCGTCTTCGACATGGAGGAGGTGAGACCCGAAAATTCAGCCCAGTTGCTCATCAAACGGGAACGGCTGTAAAGATATCATGGCCTTGGATATCCATAACGTTATTCTGGAAAATGGGTCCCCGCATATCCAAACTAGTTTGTTCTTGGAAGAACGTCGTTATGCTGAATTTTTCACCGTGATTGATGTACAGTAATTGATTCCAGCCACTCTACGAAAGACCATAAAAACCATACAATTTGTGTATTTTTAAGCGGAAAATATTGAATTTAGTATTGTTTAGCATGAAATTGAAGTAATCGTGAAAATGATTTCTCACGATTTTCTAAATTTATCACATTGCAAAGACAGGGTTATTTGAAAATATGGCTTTATGTTTTCTTTATCTTGGTTTTTGAAAATTTCTCAAGATGCGGTTTGAAACTCGGTGAAGTTTTCGTATCTTTTGGGCTAAAAAATTCATCACTTGAAATAACTACGTTATGGAGTCATTTTTTTCCCCATAAATATTTTTGAGATGCGAATTTTTCGTTGTGTGGGGACTCACTGTACTGGAACATTTGTAATGTATGCAAGGAATACTGTAGTCGGACTTTTTCCATTACAGTGAAATATTCGTCTGGGATGATCAGATGTCACTGACAGTCGGAGCTACATTTTAATGATATACTAATCCATGATCACTGTTAGTGTTACATGGAACGAATTTGGTTTGTGTCGAAATTTGGTTGACTGCGGAGTACAGATTCTTCCGCATTTTCTATTCACGGAAAATTCATCAGTGACTGTCTTGACGCATTCACCACCAATTTAGACGCTTCAAAATTTTTTTTATCTGCCGATCAACTTTCTGTCATCCCATGTTTCATTATGAAATGTTTTTTGTTGCCGAAATGCTTTTGCAGACAGTAACGCGAGTTTGAGCGAAGAGATGACGAACGACACTGTGAGTCATTTGCGACGCCTGGAGCTTGAGAATCAGAGGTTGCTGTCGAGCATCAACCAGTTGAAAGAGCAGCACGCGAATGAAACGAACAAACGCGTGTCGGATCTGGAGAAGGAAAAGGCGCGTTTGTCGCAGAAGGTAGACAGTCTTCAACAGCAGGCTGAAAATGAGACAACAAAGTGCGTCAGCAAAGAGGCCGAGCTCAGGGAATCTCAAGCCGTGATTGTTCAGATGAGAGAAGACGTGGAAACCATAAAGGAGCATCATTTGCGTCAACTGTCCGAAACTGAGGTTTGCTGTTCTTTCTCTGACATTATTTCATGAGTTGGAATTATTTACGAAGTAGGAATTATTTCCTACTTCGAGCAAAATGTAAATGTTCATGCATGTGTTCATTGATCTCTGAAATCATGCTCTTCGCTGATTTCTGACCCCAATGGACGATGCTTGAAACGAAAAACGCCGATCTTTCTGGTCTGATCTTGTTCTAGACGCAGTTTCGAGAAGAAAAAAAATATGTATATGATCATCTTTTAATATCACAACTGCGGATGAGCCAACAGTGCATCAGTACCTTGATTGTTTTGTCAGATTTTTATTTTATTTTATTCTGACAAATAGAGACCCGAAAAAACGTGCCAATCTCCTCCAGGCCTGACCTCAGAGTCAAGATTTTGTTTTTCACCAGGTTACGGGTGTGAAATTTTATTTTTTGAAGGTTACAATTAATTATGCTTCTGTGATACTGATCGATGATCAAATCCTCGACAAGGGCCCAAAAATGTAATGAAATCATTTTTGAAAAGTTTGAAGAAACCAATCACTGCCGAAGTCATTCGTGAGCAGAAATGAAATTTGGTCCCGTTTCGAAGGGTATGGCGAAACCTGATGAAGAATCCTCGTTTACGTGCTGTAATATATATCTTTGAGTACTAAGAAGTTAACGATGACGGTGACCTTGAAGATCGATTGATTGTTTTTAGAAGGGCTTTTGGAAAAACTGACACCGTGTTGACGCGTGCATTTTGACGTCGAGCAATAAATTATGAGTCAGCAATTTGCTGCGACGGACGCGCACGTCGGAAGAGTTGATCATTTTATGCATGTTCTTTTGCCGGTTTTATGAATTAAATTCGTTTGCCGCTTGAGTAAGAAGTCAATGATTTTATTTATTCTTTTCAGCGAGAGAAGAACTACTTGGAAGAACTGGTTGGAATGTTGCGAGTGAGAGAAGAGCAGACGAAGGACACCCGTTTGAAGCAGGTTCAAGATGACAATCGAAATTTGCTGGAATCCAATCAGCGTCTGAAGGCGGAGCTTTCTCGACTGGAATTTGATCGCGTGCAACTGGAGAAATTGTCGGAATGTCTGAAAGCGTCCAACAACCGAGTCCACGATTTGGATGATGCCAACGCTCGGCTTAAACTCGAGGCCGAAGACCTTGCGAAATCCATGTCTGCGTTCAAAGCGTTGTGCGTCAAGCACGAAGTCCTCGAAGAAGAGCACACGAAGCTTCAAGTCGAGTTTTCCAAGCTACAAAAAATCTTGGACTCCATGAAATCCAATGCCAAGAAGTTTGACGTAATTCAGGTATAAAAAAAATAATATCTATTGAACCACAGTCAAAACTTGATTCGGTGCCATAATTAGTCCAGCAATTTTGTAGTACTGTTAGAGACAAGGATGGCAAAAAATGTATGGTCTTGTATGAGAGGAAGGATCAGTTGAAGTTTCTCTTTTAGGCATAATAAACTTGGTTAGATAATTGTTGGTCCACTAAATCTGCTTTATAAGGGAGAAAGCCAAAAAATAATGTCAAGCTCAAATGTATTGTTTTCATAACATATTTCAATATATTCAAGGAAACGGGACGTGTATTTTTTCACGTATTGTGTCTAGTAAAAGAGCTGAGCTATTTCTTGAAGTTTTTCTGAGTGTTGGATCAGATGTCATCCTGCAGGAATCTTCAATGTTTCCAGGAAAGCTCCCACTTCATTTATGAAATTTTCAATAAAGCAAGTTGTCATTCAACAGCATAAATTTCATTTTCACGACATGAATTCAGAAATAGAATGTTGAGCCTTTCCTTGAGTTTTTGTGTGAGCATGGGCACGTGCTTCCCAGTAATAACAGAATGATATCCCCAGGAACATGCTAATATCTTATATTAATATCTTTGATTTTGGCTCATCCACGAAGAGGTATTTTTGTTGACACCAAATTGGCGGCTCCTGTGACAACAAAATGGAGGCAGATTGTTTCAAAGATATTTTAGGTGCTGAATATTATTTTAAATTTTACTTCGGGGACGTACATTTTGCTTTACTATGTTCTATAAACTGATTTTGTCTTAATTCATATTTTGACCGGGTTTTCCAGGAGTATTCGCTTTTGTTAATGTAGAACAACAGAATCCTGGCATATCTTATTTTGAAAACGAAAGTAACGATGGACTTCGAGCCTCCACGCTAGGAAGAACTAATTACAGTAGGTCACCCGTCTCTACGTGCCATCTCTAGCTCTAAATTTTTTTAGTGCCAACGTACAGTGCAAAATCGAAAGCTTTTTTTTTTCTTAATCTTCGACTGGAATTGACTGGAACAACTTTGCTTCTCCTTGTTTTGTTCCAGGAAGAACATACTGCACTATCCTTGCAGAACGCCCAGCTATTGCGGAAGGTGGACAATCTGGAGAAGATCACGCTGACGCAGTCGGCGAATGCCCAGGAAACGAAAGAGTCTCTCAACTGGGAAATATCCCAACTTCGTGCCGTTTTGCAAGCGACGAAAGTCGAGCGATCCAAGTACGACGAGATGGAACTCGACCTGCTTCGCGTTCGCGGGGAAAACCAGAAGCTCTCTTCTTTGATTGACGCTGCCAACAAACGCGTCTTGGATCTCGAGAAAGACAAGCTGGACTTGGAATCGGAGCACGAGAAGATTGAATCATCGCTCGCCGACTACAAGGCCACCATTAGGCGTTTGGTTGAGCTCGAACGGAACAACGCCGAGTTGGAAGGCAACAACGTGCAGATTGCCAAGGAAAAGGCGCAGGTTTTGCGCGAGATTGCCAAGGTGAAGGCTGTTATCGAGAGCAAAGACAAGGCCGTCGAGGACGCCTCTGTGAGAATTAGCACGCTTGAAGCCGAGAACCGGGTCCTGTCGCGAGACATTCAAGTCCTCAGTGCCGACAACATGAAGTGAGATTTTTTTGACTCTTGGGGTATTGAATACTGCGAGAACTGAAGTTACTGTGTGGGAAAATATTTGAAAAGAATAATGTACTGAAATATTTTTTATGGTGAGAAAGTCGTTGAACAAATATTGCGGGCATTATCTGGGGGACATCAAAGCTGGACAAATTTTATACGCCAGAAAAGTACAAAAAAAAAAATTATATTTTACTTGATCATTTGTATACTGAACTGAATCGGGTTTCTTCAGTCGGATAGAGCTTGTTTGTCAAACGCTCATCTGCGAAGAGTTGTTAATTATGCTAATGATGACATTCCAACCTCCGTGTGACAGGCGCTGGGTTGATTTGTTTCATTATTTTTCTTGAACAAGGGGTATAACGAAATTTCTCTGGATAGAAATTGAGATGGCATACGATTGAGCTGTAAAATAATCATTGTTCAGAAACAAATTCTCTGGCGCAAGAAAAAATAAATTCAGCCCTGTTCGACGGGTTTTTTGGAATTTTGTTTCGCAAAAAGCACACTGGCAGCTTTTTACTCTTCACTCAAAGTATAAGTCGCCCATCTCAGGTATTTTTTGGTGTAGCCCAGCTTCTACTTCAGAATTCTTGAAACTTGATTAATTCCAAGGGTTTCCTCCAGATCTTCCAAAATTATCTCGCCATTTTCATCAACAGCCGCCACATCCTCATCGCAAGTCGCGGGTGTTGGTAACAATGGAGGAATTAAAAATCAATGAATGGCGGGAACCCTATGAATTGATGCCATGCCAATTTAAAGAATTCTGAAGGGAAAGCTTGCGTACGCCAAAAAACTGCAAGATGAGCGTCTGATCTTCGGAGTGAAGAACAAAAAACAAAACAAAAACTGCCATTGTGACTTTTGCAAAAATTTTCTGAAAAATATGTTGAACAGGGCTGAATTTTTTGTTTGTGCCAAGGAATGTTTTTTCTGAATACTAATTGTTTTTCTGTTCAATTGTATGTTGCTTCGCTTTATATTCTGTGAAAATTTGTTGGACCCCTCGTACAGTACTGCATTTTGGAACAAAATAAACTTTTCCACGTGGTATGAGAAAAAAATATGGCAAATGCGAAACAGTTGAAGTACTTGAAGTATGGAACAGCTATCGAAAATTTTAAAATATGAAGTATTGAAAAAAGCAAAAATTATTATTCCTTCATTTTATTCATGAGAACAAGAGAAAACGCTTTGCGGAAACGCTGTCAAGGCAACTAACGTAACACTACCTCGCATACTTCATTATCTGACCCCGAGTGATTGGGTTATTATGCAAATTATATTTTGTGTAAGCTAGTGAACGTGTCGTAATGGGCTCACACGCCTTTCACTCAACTCGATTATCGAGTTGAGCACACGTCCGGGTAATGGATTAATTCATGTTTTGCGTGTTTTTCTGCGATCAGAATCGTGTCGTTGGAGAAAGAGCTGGGTGAGCTGAAGCAAGAGAAACTCGTCGTCGATAAGACACTGGCCTCGCTTCGTGCGGAGCTGGTGAACGAGAAGATACGGTCCGACGACTCTCGGCAATCCCCGGCTGCCCTGGAAGTTGAAAACACCACTTTGCAAGCCCAGGCAGCTTCGTTGTCTGCGCAGAATTCCCAGCTGCAGGAATCCACGACGCAGTTGATTGCGGAGAGGTCGCAGTTGAATGCCGAGTTGGAGGAGCGACGACAGCGCGAAAAGAGTCTGGTCGCGGATTACGATACGCTGCAGAAGCTGCACGAGCAGCTGAGTTGCGATTACGAGGCGTTGCAAAAGGAGCAGACGACGTTGAAGTCGTCGAACCGGATCCTCGTCAGGGATTTCAAGACTCTGCAGGAGAACTTTGAGCAGGCGAGTCGAGGTCAGGAGGCCCTGAACGTTATGAAGTCGTCGATTGAAGCCGAGCGAGAGACACTCCGACAGGTAAAATCCCAATCTTCATGTCGATTAATTCGTTTTTTTTCTCCGGTGCGCATTACTTGAACGATTTACGTACAGGTGGACTCTCTCTAGAATTAAATTCAAGGTACTGGAACAAATCCGTTGTAGGGAGAATTTTGTTTTAGAGAACCCCTGTGAGACCGACAAAAAAAATCTTTATACAGACAAAATCATTGTAGAGAGAGTTTAGCTGTTGACAGTGGGACCCCTACATACGGACGCCCCGACAAACAGACAATTCAAATTAGGGAAATGTGAAATTCAAAAAAATTATTCCCCAACATCCAGACGGATGTCTCAAGAAATGTCGAAACTTTTCCAACACCTCTAGGTGGAAAATGGTTGATGTCTCTTGCCCAAATTTAGCTATTTATATTCATAAAAATCCCAAAGAAATTTTATTTTGGATTTCAAGTACCCCAATTCATGATGAAAATCCGGCTAATTTTCTGCTTAAAAAAAAAATTATTTTCCATCATCTGTGCACAGAATAGCAAGGCTTGTGCTTCGTCTTTGCTTTTTGGGCTCCTTTACATGCCAAAAGATCAGATTCTGTGTGGTGCTTTTCTGCAGTTATTTTCTGTATCTTGAAGTTGAGAAAACAATTTTGTTCAATTTCTGGTGGACTTCTTCGCAATTTTTGACAAGTAGGACTTTAAATTAAATATGTTCCCTTTGAACTCTATGGGGAAACGGGATATAACATGTAGATGTTCCGACATAGTGACAAGGTCCTAGCATCCATAACGTCCGCATCTTGGGGCCCAAGTGAATTCCCTCGAGCTATTTTTATTTTATGAGAGGGAAAGCTTTGAAAAAGGGTTCAGAATTTAAATAATCAATGAAAAACGTACAGGAGAGAGAATAAAGCGAACTAGCCAGTCAGAAGTTCAGACGGGGTTTGCTAAGTTCGGGTCATTTTAAAGTCGATTACTTGACATACTCAGATGCTACTTGATGCTTGTTTGCTCTTTTGTGTTATAACCAGAATTTTAATTTCGAAAATATGTCAATAGGAAGCAAAATCGCTGTCGACTCTGCGAGCCGAACATTCTCGATTGAAGGACGACTTCCGGTCTTTGTTTGCCGCCAACAAGCGGCTGAAGGAGGAGTACAAGACGTTGCAAAGTGACCACAAGGCATTGAGATCGGACAACAGTCTGCTGAGACTCAAGCAGACGGAGCTTCAAGGACAGTTGGATTCGACACAGCACAAGATTGCCACATTGGAGTTGCAGAGGTCGAAACTGGCTCAGCAGTGTGATGTGTTGGGGAATCTCAATTCCACGCTGGATAAGGAGAGGAAGCACTTGATGGCTCAGGTCTCCGTGCTGCTTTCGCAATATCACGACTTGTTGACGCAGACGCTCGAGGACCGGAATCACTTCCACAATGAGGAGAAAAATTATGTGTGAGTCTTTATTCGTAATATAGTACTCATCAAATTTAAATAGATGCCTCGTGTTGGGAAATTCACGTGGTTTTCCTCGATTCAATTTTATCTCTGCTGGTTCAATTCTTTCGAATTGTGCGCATGATCGTATTATACTGCAGATTAATCGTTGAAACAATTGATGGGTGACTCCAAGAATTGTCGTTTTCATGTCCTCAGGTCTCACGATTTCCTTATCGTTTTCAGAGATAAGTTGAACGATTTGCGGAGGCAGAAAGAAAAATTGGAGGAGAAAATAATGGAGCAGTACCGAAGGATGGAAAACGTCTCACGGAGGTGAACATCTATTGAGTGTTGAAAAATATGTTATGTCATGATGAATAACATTTGAATTCCACCTAATACGTTATGCGCATACGCCTGTGAAACACTGAACTAAATTTGTTGGCCAAAAATTAATAAATTTTAGCGAGGTTTGTGCTAAACATTTGAAATCTTTTAAGGGAATGAAGGAATGGGCAAAAAAAGAGCATGGCTGTGCCTCTTTTTTTCTTATTAACTTTTCAGGAATTTTTGCTTCAATTTAATGCTGATAAATTTTAAATTCAATCATAAACTGGAGAAAATACTGTACTGTTACTGTTTTTGAGCATTCCTGCAGTATTTTTTCTTGGGGAGTGTCCGGAACAAATCAATTGTTTGAGGTGCAGTGTAACTTTTGGAGAAATTGCGTTTCATTTTATGAAAATTCTACTGAACCAAATGGATTAGTTTCACTATGCCGGAAAATCATTTGCAGCAACCTCTTCGCAGATTTAGAAATCGTAGTCAAGAAAAAAAAAACCATCTGTGACCTCAATTTTTGAGTTGATGGTCAGTCTTGGTGAGCATTTTTAATAGAAAATAAGGGGAGGTTTGAGCGTTAATTATAACCCTTCTGGATGCCAGTCGTAAATGAATGCAGTTATGAATAAAGGTTATTCTTCTCGCAAATTGCAGGAAAAGTTTTGGGTCAGCATTGGTTCGAAAGGTGCGTAAGGCGGGATCCGAGATTATGCAGAAGGTTCCCCGTGCGAGCCGAAGTCAGGAGCGACCGATCGTCGTCGGGGGCCTGTCGAAGAGATCGTACAATGTCCACGCGGCGCATATGCATGGCAGCGATGCGACGGACAGCCAGGATTCTGCGTCCGTCGCCTCCACCGGTGGCTCGGGATCCTCGGGTGTGTTCATCAAAACGCACCCCTTTTGAATTTATTTACTTTTTCAACGATGTTGTTTTTCACAGTCCCATGGGGGTTACCGAAATGTTTCTTTTAGGGTTTCATATTTTAAATTCAACGTTTTAATTTTCGTTGTTTTTAATGTTTCACCGTATTTACTCGAGTACGACGCGCACCAGGGTGTTTTTCAGTTTGAAATTTTGATGAAATTGACAGTACTGTTCTCTTTTTCATAATCCAACACTTGTGCTTCTAATTTTGTGCTTTCTCTTTTTTAAACATGCTTTTGAATACGTAGTCTCTTTTTGGAAAACCCGGAAATGTGTTCATTTATCCGATAATATCTGTAAAAATGGGTTGAAACATGATTGAATCGAAAGGAATAATCTCATGATCAGTTTAGGATGCGTTCATTACACGCACCCCGCACGAATTGAACGTCAAAAGATTTGACCATTCGGGTTCATTGATGCCTTGAATATCTGATTTTTTGTTGCAAACTTTTATCCCAGTGTATCCGATTTTTCAGTCGAACATTTACATTATATTATTATGGTTATGATGTCGGAAGTATTGTTGAAGCCATGGATGTAATTGAGAACTCGTGGAATTATGCAGTGGGATATCTCGAATCCCCAAATCATCAATTGATGCAAGAATATCAATTCGGCAGTTTTTCAAGTCCTCATTCGAATTCCTACACCGGTTTAATGTTCTGTATGAAATCCTGGTGCTTAACCGAAATGCTCGTGTGCGAATGATCTTCAATGTGTGGTTCTGGTCGATTTTTCGTCTGTTCCTCAACCCGTGGGTCAGCCTAATTCCCAATTGGTCAAGAAGATCTAGGTTTCTCCGTTTTCGAATCTGACCAGGGGCTTATTTATTTCAACAGGTGATGATTTGCTGGCGGATTTGTGCCGAGACGAGGACACCAAGAGTGAGCAGTTCGAAACGTCCTCTGCCGTGTTCCCGGCGGCGTCAACGTCGTCGTCTTCCGCGCCGGGCAACGGAACGGCGTCTCACCGCCACTCAATGCCGTGTCTGAGCGCGAGCGTGGTGGCGGAAGCACCGCCGAGGAAAACTTCGCAAGACAGCGAAGCCGCTGCCAAGGTGGCGGCTAGCAAGCGACAACCGGGTAGTGCCGAACTGAACCTCGGTCTGGGTCGTCCCGGTACCCGTAGGGCAGTTTATTACTCTGAAGACGGCGTAGCGAAGGGTTCTGGCAGCATTGTGGGTTCTGATTCGAGACGCAGTCCAAAGGTTAGTCTGATGGAGAGTTCAGATAGACCTTTTGCGGGGGAGCTGGCGCCCGTCAATTTTGACTGAGACGTGGGAAGAGGACATTTTTTGTAGATGCCAAACATTGAGTGAAAGAACGGATCGATCTAGTCGATTCAACTGGATGTTATAAAGTTAGAATTTTCGTTACAACAAATCTCTTTGTAGTGATTCTATGTTTGCAACGAATTTTTTTTTCGGTCCTTGTCCGACAATAATTTTTGACAAAATAGCCACAATTTGAATTCCGTTTCAACGGATAATCGTTTGCAACGAAGCTTTTTTATGGTCCTAAATGCTTCGTTGTAACGATACACTGTACATGTGATAGCCTCAGGCTATATTTTTCAGTTAACCATTCATGCGGGATGTTCAAAATTTTTTTCCATGTTTGGTTGGATTCTTTCAGCGGAAAATTGCAGAATTCTGATTCTATCTCATTGTAACTCACTTTTGAATTTAAATTGTGTGCGATCGTGCGTGCGGTGACCAGCTGTTTTCTGGAGGCGTTTTGGTGAATTTTTCGTTACTGGCTATTTGATTGATGGAGATTTGTTGTTGTTGTTTGGCCTCACTGCAGGTGTTGAGAAGTGCAAAAGGATTCATCGGGAAAGCGAGGATGCCGGATCCGGAAGATTGGAACGGATCGAGCGACGGAGGCGGGAATGCGGGAACTTGCATGCCGTCGGGCACGAGGCAGTCGCCGATTGGGATGGCGCAGTCGACGCCGGAGCCGCCACCGGGCGCCGACGACACCGTGAGCACGGCGGAAGCAGTGGCCACGTCTACCCCACTCCGAACACCCACAGGCGCTGCCGGGAAATCGTGAGAGCTCTCTCTTACTTTCTTTTGCTCATTTATCTGTCCTTTTTCTTCTTCTTCGTATTTTTCATGTTCAGAGTAAAGAGGAAAAGGAAAAACTGTGTCGTTCCTGAAATTCTTCGTTTGAAATTTTGCGTCATTATAAAAAAAAATCTTTTTTAGTTTTTTATATGTGAATTTTCTCGGGAACCACGCGCACATTTTTTCCTCAGAATTGAAAGGAAAAAAGTGATGCGCGTCACAGATGTGTATAAATTTAAAAACTGGTTTATTAGCTTAGTTTTGCATTATATTCAATTCTGATGGGACATTTTGGGCACATTTTAACGGGACGTCGTATTGTAATGGAAATTATTGAAAATTAGCTGAATTCAGGATGAATTCATGTCTAAATTCAAACTTCGGTGGTTTTAATTTTTAAAATATTGTACTTTTAGATTCACTTGAAATTGGGGTGGGTCTTACTCAGGGATAAAATTTTACAACATATTCAGACTGAAAAACCCTGGTACGCGTCTTACTCGAAGGCGTGCGGTACTCGAGTAAATGAAGTTTATTTGCATGCATGAAAAAATGTGGGTAGGCAATTGTAATAGGCATTCGATAACACCCGAATTTCTCCAAAAATTGAAATCATGTGACAGTAGCGAATGGAGAATAAGAATGTCTTATTTCGTCCGGTTTTTATGATACCAGCGAAGTCCGATGTAGAAAGAAAATGCAGTTGTATTTCCGCTGGTCACACCAAAAGTAAATGTTTTTTTTTTCTTCGCAAATTTCTTCGAAATTCGGAAAACGGATAAGTTTTGGATCAAATAAAAGCTTTCAATTCGTGTCTGAGTAAATTTTTGATGTTTCCATTGTGCTTCGTACAGCACGAACTTTCTTCCATAGAGAAATTATTCTCTTTTCAATTGTGACTCACTCCTTGCTAGAGCAGGAAATGCATTTGTGTCAAGGTATGGATGAAAATCGCCGAACATTTTCGCCAAGTCAGGGTGGATCAATGTGAAATGTTTTTGGAATTCTTCCATCATTCAATCAACAGACAAATTATTTTGCTGAAATGATTAACCAAACCTTTTTTTTTCTACGCACACATTCCTGAAGATTTTCGCAGTGAGGGTTTCTCTTCCCTTGAAATTGCTTGGTACTTATTCATATTTCCTGATCTGGAGAGGGCTTTAAATTATCCTCTCGAAATTTTGCTGTTGCTCTGAGAATTCCAAGATTTATCAATTTTTTGTCTTGCTGTCGAGGGCATCTGTCGCTTGGATGTTCGACCCGTACTTGTGAAATGCACAATTCTTGTGGGTTTTTTACAGATTGAGTCATCCGTTTAAAAAACTGAATTTCTTTAAAGTAAGGAAAACTTCATGCTGCAGGGACCGAAAAATAGTGTCCACATCAAAACCATTTATTCGAAGAAAGAACAGATGGCTTCTCCCTTCTTAAACTGTATCTATAAAATGACCAGTGCAATGGTGGATGCTTTTTCACGTGGCGTAATTGGCACATTTTCTTTGGACTTTTTCGTCAACTTTTCCCCCTGTGAATTTCCCTTTTCAGAGCACTCCCGCCGTCGGTGGCGCGGCCCAAGCCCCGGGCACCGTCATCCGTCAAGTCAGCTTTAGGCACATCGAAAGGACCGTCGTCCGTGAAGTCAACTCCGTGTGGCGGAAGTAGTGGGGACGCCTCGAGAAGCGGTGGCAGCGACGCTGGGGGATCCGACCCGGGAAAAATCGAAAAGAAACCCGATAATTCCGTGTGGTACGAGTACGGATGCGTTTGAATCCCACGTTGACCCCCCTTTTTTTGTAATAACGTTTTGTTCGTTTGTTTTGGTTTTTTTTTTTT
Organism: Notodromas monacha; assembly: GCA_905338405.1. Taxonomy (NCBI): domain Eukaryota; kingdom Metazoa; phylum Arthropoda; class Ostracoda; order Podocopida; family Cyprididae; genus Notodromas; species Notodromas monacha. Next base: position 29,400 of record CAJPEX010000172.1, on the reverse strand, counting down.
TTGCCTGAGGAGGAATGTCAGATGATTTTATTAGGTTGATGCTTTTCATTTTCCGTGCGCGAATGTTGAGTCAGGCTCAAGATTTCTCTCTTGATTCCAATGTGCTACAAAGTTGAAGTTTTCCATGATTTAACGAACTTCCTCGTGGTCTTCATTTTTCTCCCAGAAGGGAAAGGAATTCCGTTTTCACCGTTGATAATTGTGACCACAAGACGAGTTACAGTATTTGAATTTTTTCAACCCTATTTAAAATCGATTTTTTGGAGCTTACGGTGAATTATTTAAAAAATGAAAATCGCCTCCCCCTTCCCTTCTTCAATAGAGAATTCGTGCTCAACGTCTATGTAAGACGTTTTCTTTCTTGATTTATTTCGAGTAAGAAAGTTTTTGTTGGGAATTGGACGAGTTTGAAAGTGGATGATTTATCTGGGTTTCAAATTCTGGGCTATAGTTGGGAATATAGCATGGGTATTTTTTAGGAACCTTTTGATCTTGGAAACGACGAATTGAGACTTTTTCTAACGCGTGTTCCTTTGTGATCTTGCGCTTTTGTTTGATGTAAATTTCCTTGGACGTGTTTCCATGTGTCGTGGGGTTACGGATGTTTGGTGTTTTGACTGGATGGCGAAAGTGTTATTGTTGTATGTGGAAGATTGGGGGCCTTTTTTTTAAATTCCGCGTGTGATGTTGAACTGAAGGGAACAAAATAACTACGGAATCTCAATAAGTGCCCATTGTCGGTCTTCCCGCCGCGATCAATGTTTGAAGATTTTGAGGCTCAGTGTGATGAAAACATAATTCTCAGATCAAGCTCAGTGTGTGGGAGATTATTTTTCGTAGAAGGCTTTATGGAACGGGATGCGCGTGGTGATAGTAAAAAAAAAAGAAAAACAGTAACTTACGGAACAACATGACGTGAAGACGATCTCCCCGAAAACCCCTTGTAAGAAAGGCTTGACTAATTATCGTGGTGGCTTGTGAAACTAACGTCCGTCCAGGAAACGGTGTCATGAACGATGCGGACGAACATTTTCCGATGCAGTATTTGATGTGTGAGTGAGTGTGAACGATCGAAAACCAGGGGTGGACCAATTTTTTCGAAAGACAACACACGAATTAGGATTTGGATGCGTTTTTTTTTTCGTTCTGAATTCTAGGTAGGGCTCTCGCTAGTGGCTCTCGTTCACTTCCTTTTTTACGTCGAGAAATATATTGAGTCGTGAAGGCGTCGTAAACCTATGCATGAACTAACGAGGGTTCAGTGAAGTACTGTATATTTGTTTGATGCTACAGCGGTATTTCTGCAGAGGCGTGTGAAATAATACTGTGATAATGCCGCGGATCGACTACGACGTGAAGCTAGATTTCAAGGATGTTCTGCTGCGTCCGAAGAGGAGCACTTTGAAGAGTAGATCTGATGTAAGTGCTTTCTTGTTCAGTTTGAATCGCAGATCCTTTTTCATGGTGGAGTTTTTTTTTGCAGGTCGATTTGCAAAGAACGTACAATTTTCGGAATTCGCTGAACGCATATCACGGAGTGCCAATCATTGCTGCCAATATGGACACCGTTGGAACTTTCGAAATGGCTATTGCTCTTGCGAAGGTGAGAATGCTTCGGAGGGTTGACCACTGGTCGAAAGTGAGGTTCTCCGCAGAAACTTGATTTAGTTTTTCTGTTTAATTCGGAGTTTAGCGAGTTTTCCTCAACGTTTTTGGCCCGAAGACTGGCAAATTTTCTATAAAATTATTGCGAACCTCCAGAAATTTTAAAATACCTGCCATGAAGTCTTTCAACAAAACTGTGATCGAAGAAAATAAGTGGAATGTATTGAAGATTCGGAAGCTGGGCTTCAATAAGTTTTTCTCAGAATGAATACTTGAAATAATTTGTTGCAGCGGGTGAGAATTTGTCTGACGTGTTTTTAGGAGAAAATTCAACTTTCAATTTTCATCAGATAATTTCAACTGCCATTGTCTTCCCAACAATTTTAGTGCAGATAACAGACTTCATTACTACCTTTGATAAATGTATTATGCTGAAGAACATTTCTTGCGGACTGGGGCTGGTCCGCGGAACACAGGTTGCAGACCATTACTCTAGGCTCAAGATGGTGACATTTTTGTGGCATTTTTAAGAAGCGTTTCTCAGCCTGCATATTTTGAGTATAGACGGAAAACTCGCTCGATGCTGGTCGTGTATCTAATGTGAATGTTCTTTCCTGCAAGTATGGGTTGTTCACTTGCATCCACAAGCATTATACGATCAATGACTGGAAGAAGTTTGCCTCCCAGCATCCGGATGTGCTGAAAACCGTGGCTGTGAGTTCGGGGACCGCAGAAGGAGACGTTGACAAGATGGTAGAAATTTTAAGCTTGCTCCCGGACGTGGGTTTCATCTGCCTCGATGTTGCGAACGGATACTCGGAACACTTTGTCGAACTCGTGCGAAAAGTTCGAAAATTGTTTCCCAAAAAAACCATAATGGTGCGTTAAAAGAAGGGGGGGGGGGGGGACTGTCACTATCAGAAATGTCATATACGATGTCCTGACCCTTGCCCCGAATTTCTGAATGAAACTAAGCAAACTCAGAATCGACAAAACCTGGAAAAATTGAGACACAATTTTAATGAGAGAAAACAAGTTTACTCTAGTGAAGTGAACCTTAAAAGGAGTTTGGCTGCTGTGTGATGTTCTGCGTTTTTCAATGATGATGATCTCCATTTTCGTTTCCTCAGGCTGGCAATGTAGTAACTGGGGAAATGGTGGAAGAGCTGATCCTGTCCGGCGCAGACATTGTGAAAGTGGGGATTGGGCCGGGTTCTGTGTGCACGACCCGCAAGAAAACCGGCGTGGGCTACCCTCAACTGTCGGCCGTCATCGAGTGCGCCGACGCCGCCCACGGACTCAACGGACACATCATTTCCGATGGCGGCTGCACGTGCGCCGGCGACGTGGCGAAGGCGTTCGGGGCCGGCGCGGACTTCGTCATGATTGGCGGCATGTTTGCGGGACACGACCAGAGCGGCGGGGAAATCATTGAGCGGGACGGGAAGATGCTCAAGTTGTTTTATGGCATGGCGTCGTCGACGGCCATGCACAAGCATCACGGCAAAGTGGCGGATTATCGGGCGTCGGAAGGGAAGACAGTTGAAATACCGTATCGCGGGGATGTGGAGGAAACTGTTCAGGACATTCTCGGTGGACTGAGGAGCGCATGCACGTACACGGGTTTGTTTGTCTTCTCCAATTGCATCATTTCTCATACCAAGCAACCCTTCGTTTCGTCTTGAAATGCTGCCTGACTTAGACGTGGCCAAGGGCCACATTGCAGAGGTGGAGAGTCTTCGCAGGGCAAAACCGAAAATAATTTTTGAGATTCCAAAATTCCCGCTTTTAAATTAAAAGTCTCAAATTTAATTCAGTGGTATTCACTCTTAATTTGACGCATCACTCTTAATTTTGAAAGTTCTTCATTCAAAATATATTTTGAAAACTGCTGGCTGCCCCCATGGGAAGAGACCGCGGGATGGATGAAGAGTCTCCGCGGGCCAGATCTGGCCCCATGGTCCGTATGTTGGCAACTCTGCCCTAAATACTAATACAAGTCATCAGTATGATGCGAAGGAATTGATGAGCATTCTTCTTTAGTACCTTAATTTATTATTTAGCCTTGAGTGGCTTGCAGTTTGAATTGGCGAATTTCTGAACACTCCGGGGCACCAGTGCCATAGAAAAAACAACATTGTTTTAAAGTTTTGTGGGATGTAGTCCCAAATTAAAATAATAAACTCTATCGAAATCGTAAGTACATTAGCTCGTTTCTTATTTTTCTGTAAAAATGGTGATTTCTAGAAGTGCCATGGAGTATCGAATCAATTTTCGCATGATTTATTCATGTACTCTGGTTTCATTGATGAATCCTGTACAACACCGTGCATCAGAGTTGAGGATTCTCTGACTTTTACGATTAATTTTCTTCTATAATTTTTCAAAGGTGCTGGTCAACTGAAGGAGCTTCCGAAGCGCACAACTTTCATACGGGTCACTCAACAAACGAATGAAACGTTCGCAGGATTTCAGCCGGAGAAAAGGTCGGAGAAGTGAAATAGGATTGAGCGATTGGTGTGAATTCGCGGGAATGCTTTTGTCCCTTTATGTACTGCATCTGAAGAAAGTCGAGACCGGATTCTTATCCTTGAACGGTAGAAGGAATTTTTTGTGAAACTCAATCTGGCCGAACTCGAAAAAAAAAAAGGTCTGTGAAAAAGACGTACGCCTCAAAATTAATACCTTCGTTACACTGGGTTCCAAAATCGAACATCATTGATGAAATTGCTGTGCTTTAAGTCAGTTGAAATTTTAGAAGGAAGTCCTTCCCATAAGGAAGAAATCCGCAGGAAAGCTTTCGGGAGAATATTTATGTCGAGTCGTTTGCACCGATGCCAGTCACTTTTTTGTTTTTGTTTTGTTCTGCAAAATCGTGTACATTGAAGCCTTTGGTGGGCTGTCAAAATTAGTCAATACCGGAAGCGTAAGGTTTTTTGTTTTGTTTTGTTTTTGAAAACGCAGGACGTTTGTTTCCGCGTAGATTTGAATCGTAAGGCTTTGGTTTGTGTTCTTTCGGGCCTTAGGTTCTGAAAAAAATATCGATTCGTGATCGTGCGTTGTCATTGGTTTGATCCCTGTTGATGCCACTGGAAAATGTTTGCCAATTATATCTAAGCTGATCCGTCCTGTAGGTCGATTATTGAAATTTGTTTGCTTTGTTGTCCGATTTCTTTTTCACGTATTTTTGGTTCTTTTCAGATTCACGAATGTGGAATAGAACATAAAAAAGAACGCGATGAAATCGTGGGTAGGCCCGATTCGGTGGTAATGCTTTAGGACATGTGCTAGTTCGTGACTCAAAAACAACTTCGTTCGAGTGGTCTTCTACGAATCTTGTGCATATCATGCACAAAATGGCAGTGGAGACGTCAAACTCATGATTTTTTTTCCTTGTTCTCAGTTGTAATTCACTCCGTGCATTATTTACTGCCAATTAACAATGTGAAATGATTTCAAAATTCGGAAGATTTGGAAATGATAGGTGTTTACTGCTCTGAATTTTTTTTAGATGCTCGTTGAATTTGTGCCATTTGAAGGTACAGTACTCTATCGCGTTCATTTACGATGAGAAATTTTGGTTTAATATTTTTCCGTTCGATTGGTAGCAAATTAAATATGGGTGGAATAGTTGTGACCATCGGGCGAAGGAACACCTCTTGTTGAATATTCCTTGCGTGAGACAAGAAAGGAATCCTTTCAAGTGCCTGTGAATTGTTCCTATGCCTTCATCTGATCCTTCCAATAGTCGAGTTCCGGTTAATGTCCACGTTGTTGATTTCATTGATGTTCTTCCGGTGCATTGCGTTTCTAGGTTCAGAAGATTTTTGACGTAATTGTAGACTTGGATGATTTTCGTTTGCATCAATCTTTTTGCGATTTGAATATCGGCAGTGCAGTATTAATGTTCGTTCAAATCCGGAGCAGTTGACTTCACGTATGCTGTATACCGATAATTTCAAACACTCTTCGTGCAAATGATGAAATAAATGTGATTATGTGGAGTGCGCTTTGTGGTGAATCGGAAGTGTTTCCTGAGATTGTCGTGCCCTCTTCGATGTCTTGATAGCGACGCAGTACGAAGCTCAAGATTAAATCGATTCTACCGCTATGATAACTCCTTTTCCTCGGTTTTTCTGACGTGATCTGGAACTTATTTATTTACTGAATTCAAGCCGACTGTGTACGAGGTCTTCCTTCGCGTCGCATTCGAACCCGTGGCGTGGTGTGACCTGAGATGCTCTCGAGTGACCTTGCGTTTCGCTGAGAAATTTCAATCAGCCTTCATCTTGCTAGTATGGAAGTGAACGTGGAATCGCAGTCGGAGTCGGAGGCACGAAGCGCCAACGAGCGAACTGTCAAATCGGACAGCGTGTCCACGAACAACATTCAAAAGCCCAACAAGAAGCTCATTCGTGTGCTCACAGTGATCGGCTACGTCATTTCCGTGTCCCTTGCGGGTGTCATGTTGTCGCTATACTACGTCTTCTTGTGGAAACCGACCGTGAACACTGTCCGGTACGACAACCGACTTCCGCTTGCCGAGCCGCTCGTGTGGACTGTTGAGCCTTCGTTGCCAGCCACGGTTCCTGCTCCTGTTCTGCAAATCCCCCCACAGTCTGCCGCAGGTTGAATTCGTTGATGCACATGCTCTTTTTTGTTTTGTTAGTCCATTCACTACCGTATCCTGACATTTTTTTTCATAGGTGTTGTTGAAGGCGATGTGAATCTCGTCACGAAGGAGCCCGACGTGGATGGAAATAGTGAGGACATGATTACTTCGTCACAAGAGCTACTGGAGAATCCTGGGAGACCGGATCGGGATCCAGTCGACGCATGATCTCGCTGTTCGTAAAACTCGATAGTATTCGTCATGCTCATGTACAGTTGAACCTCGATAACTCGAACCTCCCCATGTCGATATTTTTCAAATCCATGTCAGAATTTCTTCAGAAACGATGAAAGAAAATCCTCCCTAACTAAAGGCTTTCGCGCTCAAACCTGCATAACTCGAATTTTCTGGAGGCCTTTTGGCGATTATTTTATTGACACAGGAAAGAGAAGAGCGATGAAAATGTAATAATGTGTTTGGAAAGGAAGTGAAAGACTAATTTGGCAAATGAACCCTTGCGTCCAAGTTCAGCATCCTGTCAGGTAATTTGAAAAGGAATTCAAAGGCCCAGAATGTCACCAATTACTATTTCCTGTCTTCTTTTTTATTTCCCCCAAAAAAAGTGCTTTGTTTCCTTAACTGGAATTTGTTGACTGGCCCCGTTTGAAGTTCGACTTGAAGAGGTTCGACTGTAAATGTATGGGTTTCATCCGTGTGTTCGCTGACCGATGGAAAGAATTGGTCCAGACTTACCATTCCTGCATTCGTGAGGGTTTGAACTAAGGGGCTTTGGCTAATGGTTCACGACAGTTATTCAAGGCGTATGCGTCATTGATCCCGATTTATTTTGTAAGCTCCGTTTATAGAAGCTCTTACACTGAAGCATGAATCCCAAATCCGGAAGAGACTGATGGTGCAATGTTGCATGCTGTCCAACTTCCTGTGCTCTTCCGTAAGTCTCTTGCGGCCATGAAGTTGAATTTACGACGAAAAATATTCCCTTCCTTTGCAATGCGGAAGTTGTTCTTGAACAAGTGCGAAAAGTTATTTGAAGCCCCTGATCTTCATCAGCGAAATGCACAATTTAGCGTTCTCCTTGAGTGAGCGAAAACCCGTCGAGATATAGATTTCCAGAATAAAGGAAAAACACACCTGCGGAATTACGGAAAACGCCGAGATATTTCTGAAAAGTCTGAAGGGCTTCAAATCGTCCAATTTCATGTGCTTTGGTGCGGTTTAAATGAAGTTCAGGCTTTTTCATTCTATGGAAAAAATTTACGATCGGGTATCATCCACTTATTTCTTTGTTGTGCACCTTTGTTGAAGAGACGCATTTTAAAAACAGAGATTAAGCTCTCGGAGTAACGTGGAAGAAATTGCACATCTGACTTCGTGGGCCATTCCAAAACTTATTTTTCATGTCCTGACGTTTGAGGTTCCGAGGGCAGAGAGTAAAAGCTGGTACGGAATATATTCTTTGTGATCGTGATGCCAAAAAAGATATGCGTGTGGAATGGAATTCATGGGCAGCTGCTTCCAAGTATGAATGCAGCTTGAATTATACCAAAACCGTGTTACCGATGATGATCGACATTATTTAGTTCTGTATAGTCCTGATTTTATTTCGACTGCGAGCTTCTCGTGTTCTAGTCATTCGTGAATCTCTCGGAAAATAAAGGATCTTCCAAGTTCGCTGGGTCTCGAGAAAATTTTTTTTTTCGTTCACTGAAATGTTTTCCCGCAGAACAGAAATACTGTATATCTCATGCGGGTTTGTGATTCGGGTTTTTTGCTGTTGTTGGAAGTTATGATGCTATAGCCGTAGACCTTCCGAAACTTTCTTATCATGTGATTGTTGAAACAGGTCAATTACAGTTAATTATAAGAATATCGTCACAACGATTTTTCCTCCGAATCAATTTTAAAATTTCTGGGGGAAATTCATTAGGCCCAATAAAATACAGTAGACCAGTACATTAACGTCGAGTGCAACAAAAAAGTAAAATTCGTTTCCAACTGGGAAAAATGCTTGACCTACAGAAAGTCTTGATATTTCGTGGATTGCACACAATTTTGTGAAGATTTTGATCTTCTGTCCACACCATTGCAGCTGAAATTGTTACATAGTGTAAGGTAGTTCAATTAATTGAACAAATGGATATCTGCTGTTATACTGCTTTTTTCCATTCAAGTAGCTACATTATAGTTGCATTTCAAGAAAATTTCGAAGAGGCCGTTTCTGCTTCTGCACAGTAGATCGGAAAAGTTTATTGAAAAAATGCCATCATCTTTTGAACAACAAATGTACAATGTATATATATTAATTGTTCTGTATATTCAGGTGGACCCTGTACAATAATATCTAGCTTGTCCATACAGTAAAGCAATATTCTGTGTGCATGCATATACAGTATTTTTTATTGATCCCAGCGCAGGGTTCTCTATGCAATTCTCTCTAGAACGAATTTTTTTCTAGTCCCCTGAAGTGTGTTAAAATAGATTGAGACAATAAGGAGTCCACCTGCTATAGACTGAAACTGATCTGCAGAGAATCTATGGCATCAAATACATCAGTATACAGGCGCTGTACTCAACAAAATTTAGCAGGTGACTAGTAAAAAATCTTGCTGCTGTCGTTGCAGGGAACCACTGTTGAACTTCCAAAAAAATCTCGTTATTCAGAAATACAGAACAGTATTGTCATTGCTGAACTGAATGTGTACCTGTATACGATTCCCGATGAAAACTTGAAAAGCATCATGCATGGTGCTTGTATATAAATTGTGGAGATTTAATTTGACAAAATAGGGTTTTACTGATCGCTAGTTACAGTATTATGTTTTAGCTCTGGAAAACATGCAAAGATATTGGTCATTACGATTACTGCCGCATACTGTACCTTATGGTTACTCCTGTCAAGGCTGTCACGAGGTTATTGAACAAAAAATACGGTACCTTATGATGCAAGCGATAGGTGGATAGGAAAACCATGCAGTGCTGGTGCCCCCCCCCTCCTGCTTCAACGATGATGTGGCAACGACACCTAGCGGCAATTCTCTTCGTCACCCTCCGCTCGGTGTCGCGATATCCACGCACAAAACGTGCCCCTGAAAGGACTCGGCCCCGCACGCTATTGGAAAATGACTCGTTTTTGAAGCGCGTGATTTCGAGATTGTCGCAGCTAAATGGGTGAACTCACCGCCCCAGAAAACGAATGAAGACCTTGATAACGACGCTTCGCGTCGTAACAATCGAAGCTCCATCCATCATAGTTTTTCCTGCGGTACCTGAAATCGTGTGCGGAGAATAGAAGTCATTCGTAAATCGTTCCTGTTCTGCAGGTCTGTGATTTTTATTTTGTATTGTGGCCCGGAACAGTGACCGCAAATAGTTCGTGATGAGTCGATAACGATTGTGATTCCCTAATAAGCAAGTGTCAACCATGGACGACCTTATTGTGGAACGGACTGTGGAAGTGTCGGCATCGCGATGGGACGCCGTGGCGATGTATCTAGAAGACATTCAGGCTCGATTCGGGGTCTTGCTACGTGTGAAGGTGATTCGGGGGAACGAGACCATGAGGCTTTCGATTCGTGGCGATGATGAAGACTGCGTCAGGTTTGCAGAGGTTGGTTCAAATCTCATTCAATGGTGTTTCGTTTGACATCTAGGTTGTGGTTGTGATGTTATTTGCTCGTCGTTCAATGTGCGATTAACACGGAATGGATTTCGGGAGGAGCATTCTGTTTTTACTGACGATCATTTTCACCTATGGAAGCGATGTCATCTCTGCAAGGTACAGAGAGTTGCAGTATTGCTTCGGAATGATTCCGTGGACGTTCTACCATTGGTGGAGCTGGCGTGTATGATTGCTATTTCCACTGTTGAAGTTGACAGACATGCGTGGGTTTTGACGGGAAAAAGTTCTGGCTTCAGTGTACAATGTACGCAGAATTAATTTACCTTCGCAACACGATGAGAACCAATTCTTTTGATCTCTCGCGATGCGTGGATGCCCCGCTGAGGATGGCTTGAGACGATTGTGGAAGAAAAGCAAGTCAATGGAGAATGATCGGTTAATTTTATATAGAAGGGCTATTTTTGCGGGTGTGGTAGTTTTGCTCCGGTTGAACGGCTCGTCGGTTGCTTCTGGATCATCACGGTGAATTAGCTATCGCGCTTGTTCAATCTCGGGTATTAGAACGGAGTGATTGTGGAATGGAATCCAGATTCCTCTCATCTTTTTCCTGTTCATGCTGAAGACTTTTACGCTGAATTAATTCGCTTGATTGGTCCATTGTCAATACATGATGAGTTGGGTCTTCTTGGCAGTCCGTAGAACTTTAATGCTGTAAACCGTGTACAGGGAACTAGAAAATGTTCCTTATTTCAGAGTTGCAGTAGCCATGTTAATGTGTTCTCCGAAGCAGATTTCGGACTCAGGAGAAAGCTCAATGTGATGACCTTCAAAATGGTGTGATTTTTTTCGTAACTTACGTGTCGTATCTTGATTTTTTTTTTCGGACGACGAGAGCAGTGGAAGAAGTTTGCCACACGTATAGGTTTCTTGTTGATATGGATGCTTGTCATCCACAGCCTTTTTGGTGCATGAAAATGAACTACTTCTGTTATGGCGAATACACCTTGCAGCGCATTATTCTTTGAAAACAATCCATTTTTCGGTCCATTCAGTAGTATAACCTCGTTACGACAAATTTCGTTTGAACGAATTTCTTTTCTACTGACTGATTGATTGAACATTTGGGGCAAGGTTTTACGCTAATATTGTATAATTGCCGAAATTGCTCGAAATAACCCAACACTTTCTCCGGGGGATTGTAGAAAAGGTATATGTTTCGATTTCTAGCGCATTTTATCTGGTACAGTACCCGGTAAACGACGCAGGTTGAAAACGACGCAAGAAGGGCTTAAGCCTTTGCGATCCTCTCTGGCGCCGTCCTGAGGTTGCAGTCCACCCTCAGTCTTTTATAGTATTACGGAAAAGTACGGTACAATTTCGCGAAGTGGCATTCAATATTGCCGATTTTAATCGCAGAAGACTGCGAAAGAAACCCGCGAACCCAATCACCCTTTTCGACTATCTGGATCATGTGAACGTTTTTCAAGCTAATCGAGCGATGACCGTTGGCAATTTTTTATGCAAAGATGCAGCATTTCTTGTAAAAATTTGGAACAGTTTTGAAAGGACACGTGAGTTCTGTCTCTACCGTATTCTGTAAAAAAATGGAAAAGCCCCACGCAATCTTGCAAAATTATTCCGAAGTCTAAACGATATCAGAAATTTTCCTTTATCGACAGCTTTCAAGTACAGTACAGTACTTCAAAATTCTCTGTAAAACCTTTGAAGTTTGAATTCCTTCCAACGGATTTATGAAGTACTTCGTGATGTTGATTTTTTGGAATGTTTGAATCAAACTTGTGTTTCTCTTAAAACTGTGCATATGTGCACCTTTAAAAACTTTTAGTTTTGAGATTTTCTGTGACCTAATTTTTTTCAAGGCAATTCCGGGTCTATTAAAAAGGGGTCATGATTTATTTTGGTCCACCCTGTGTCGGCAAATCCTTGCAAGCACTGTGCGAACAAATACGCCAATGCAAATGGGGCTTGGAGAACATACAGTACAGTACATTTATATCTTGCCAAGTGATATCTCCATATTTCAAAATTTTCTGTAAAAGTTCAAATCCTGTCCGAATTTCCCCAATAACAATGTACAGTAGTATAGACCTCCCTAGCCCAGACTTTCCATATCTCATCACGATACTGTGAATTTAATTTCTAGAAGTCTGTGGGCTATTATTCCCGGGATCCAGGAATGAGAAGATAAATTGAAGTTTAACTGGATGCTTTCCAAAAAGGATCAAGTGAATAATTGAGTAAATTAACCCTTTCTGTCAAGTTGAACATCGTGTCAACTCATTTATTACAACATTTTTAGACTGCTCAGAATGAACCAATTTTACTTTCTTGTCATTTGTCATTTTTTCCAGCCAAAATGCTGGTTTCTTCAGCAGGAAAATGCCCCAAGTGGAATTGTTTGTGGTGGTACAGTACTTCACTGCAGTAAAGTGGACTACAAACTACAACGATTTTCTCTGTACAGTTTACAGTGAAATTCGTTACCACAAAGCCGTTGGAATCAGTAAAATAGCTTCGTTTAAAAAAAAAAAAGTTGTAAGAAGATTCATTTAGCAAAATGGGTATTGGGAAGGGAACTAAAAATGACATCGTTTTACTTTAATCGATTATTCGTTATTACGATTTTTTCGTGGTCCCATAAAGTTCTCACCTCATGTTATAAGGGCTTCTCTGCAACGAAACTCTTCCTACAACGAATTTTTTGATCCTGTGCAATTTTATTGTAGAGTCCATCTTGGTTCCCTGATTGGTATGTAGTCAATTCAATGAGACGTTTGTTCGCTCAAAGTGTGTCTTTTTGTTCCAGGAGACAGAGTAACACAATGAAGATGAATACGGTGAAACTTTTTCTTATTGTGCTTGTCTTTACTGTACAGTATATGGAACACTCGTTATGCGGATTAGTGCCGATTGTTCTCGTTGCAACGATGAACGCAATTATTTGAACAATCCACGTTTCCAAGCAGCGTTTGTTGTTTAATTATGGGACCAGAAAACACTACATTACGTGCATCATTTTTATTTTTTTCATTCTACCCAAAATCCAGAGGAAAGTGTGTGTATGTATGGGAAGGAGAAAGGCGGAGCCGGATGTGAAGGGACGAAGCGCCAGCTGGACGCCTGGGGAGGCGGGAAACCCTGGGCTTATTCCATTCCCCCCGAGACCCGGAACTGTCTCGGGTTTCTCTCTCATGTTTGGAAAAATGAAGGAAGGAAGGAAGAAAGTTCCAGGTCTTTGTAGTACAGTATCGTGTACTGTAGTCCTTACCAGAAGGAAACAAAAAAGAAGAAAGAAACATGTGTTGGGTAGCAGGCAGGCCACAGAAGAGAGTTGTGAGGGGGGTTGTGATGCAAGGAAATTAAATGCTGAATCAACCCTGGGGAATTTCAGCGATAGGGAGGAAATTGTACAAGATTAAAATGATTTGTAGGTGAAATCCACTGGTTGGAGGAAATGACTTGAACACTCTGGTCAGCATGACACATGTTTTCAACAAATGATTGAAGGTTGGATAATTTTCATTATGCTGAAGCACAGAATATTGTACTGTACAGTACGGTACAGTGCTCATAAAGTGTTGCTGCACTTCAAGTGTCCACTGTTGTGCATTAATACTCAAAAGATGAACTAATGCATTCAAGAACGTTTCCATTGATTTCTTCAGAGATACTGTACTCGGAAATTATGACTGTTCTAAAAGCACTTTACAGTGTTTATTACCCTTTTCCCGCAACATTCCAGTCTAAAAAATTGTATGGAACTGGCGTGTACCTGCTTTCAAAAGCGTGTTATCCTATAAAGGGTAAACCCCTGTTTAGCCTTACTCTCTGAGATCACACTTTGTGAACTCTCTCAAGTCAATGGAAAGATCAACCGTCTTCCATTAGCAAACCAGGGTCCACTCATTTCCCCTTTTCTGTAGAATAACCAGGAAGTCCCAAAAGAGTGGAAACCCTGTAAAGATCATTTGTCTTTGAGGAATGTGTCAACTCAGGAACAAGTGTCAGTTGTATTTAATGAGGTTGCCCATTTCCTCCCTTGTTGAGAAGATGTCAGGTTGTTTCACATGAGCCCTAAATTACCATGTGGTTCTGGTTCTCTTCCTGTCCAAACAAAAGGTAATGGAAAATCTTCCACTTTTCCCGTTTGGAATGTATCCCCTGATATTGGTGACCTGACCCAGTTCTAATGATCCTCTTGCCCTGCAAGTTCAAACTGGCTGGAAAGGCATTTCCCCTGCTCTCTCTGCATATATGCACCTGAGCTATATAAAGAGGATCCTCTCCCAGAATCTGGGAATTCTCCTTGAGACTCTTGAGCAGTGTTGACTAAAGTAATCTTAAAGGTTAAAGAATTGCTCCCTGTGTTTCTAGCTGGTTTAACCTGGAGAAACACTTGTGACAATTCTAGAGTTCCCTTCACTCTGAATAGGTGTACAATCTAGTCTTGTACTTTGTACTTGTGAATCTAGTCTTGTATATTTGAGTGTTGTATTTTTGTTGAAGATACCTTGTGTGTTGTGTGTTGGATATAAAGGGATTGAAAGCCACACAAGTGACTCAGTTCTTTTCAGTAACTGATAAATATATTTCCTTTGTAAATATAACAGTAACTGATTTAAGGACAACAACTTTCCTGAATACATGTGAGGATTGGTTATTGAATGGATTGGTGGCTCCTTGTGTTATAATTACTTAAAGTAAACCACTGGTTTATAGTTGGTTTCAAAATTAAAAGCAATTTCAAAATGAATTGCTTGTGATATTCATAACATAGCTTGTGGAATGAATATAGTTGGCAATGAAATTAGCATTCAACTTAGGCTGCAGAAGTTCCCAACATTGAAACTATGCACTTGAACAACTTGAAGTGCTGAATGAAATTAAAATGTAAAGATCACAGATGTTGCATTGAACTTGAATCTATGATTCTAAGCATTTCCTTTTTTTAAACTTTTAAAAATGTTGAAAATTGACAGAGATATGATCATAAATGCAGAACTCTACCAAAAATCCAGATGGAATTGGGATTTTACTTCATGTTCCTTTGAGAAATATCATCCCATGACAACAATGTTACAACACTGTTGAAGCAGTGTTGATACAGTGTTGTTTATGACAACAATGTTACAACACTGTTGAGGCAGTGTTAACACAGGGTTGTTTATGACAACAATGTTACAAGACTGTTTAAGCAGTGTTAACACAGTGTTGTTTTCTTCAATTTTCAGGAACACATAAATCAATATTTACAAACATTTTCCAACATTTTCTTGTTGCAAGAGACTTTAAAGCCATGGAAAGATTCAAAATAATGAAATACACATTTACAATATGTAATTATAAGCAATACAACAAAATGACATTTGCTTTTGGGATATACTGCAATATCAAAATTGTAAGTAATACACTGTGTCTGTGTCCTAACTCATAAAACATTTCTTCTTACACTTTTACTGTTGCAAATATTAACACTGTTACCACAGTGTTCTTTTGAAGTTGTTGCAATGTACTTAGAATGCCACACAGGAACTGTTGAAAACACTTTAAAAATACTTTGAGAAATATCATCCCATGACAACAATGTTACAACACTGGCCACCAAAAGCTTTTTGAGTGGGAACAGCAGTGAAAATTTCATCCTGTCAGGCAGGGTATGGCATGGTTGGATTTGAAATCTCTGATTGAATTTTCTCCTGGCTATGATTCCTTGTGACTGCATCTTCCTGTTTCTGGCCATATTGGCCTTGATTTCCTTTTTAATGTAGAAATGATTGTGGGCTCTGAGCTGATTTTCATGTCCTACATCTGGTTTCCTCTTCAAAGGTTTTTATGTGTGCAGTGTGCTGGAATTGATTTATTGGTGCCTGATTTTTTTCATCATGAAAACTTTTGCCTCTTTCCTGTTTTTGCCAGATTTTCGTAATTAAAAAAAATTTGATTTCCCAAATTGGGGAATTTTTTTTCAAATTCTCCAGGGGACTATTTTTCCTGTGGGCCTAATGCTGCAGCATCAATAGCACCCACCTTAATCCGGCCCTGGTTACCGCACTGTTATCATCATGTTGCAACACTTTTGTAACATGACCATGTTGCACTTCATAAAGAAATGTAAAGTATTTTAAAATGCATGAGAATTTACCTAATTCATTTATGCAACATATTGAAAATAAAACTTGACTTTACACCGCAGTGGACATACACACTTGCAATACTTTGAGAAATATCATGCCATGACAACAATGCTACAACACTGTTGAAGCAGTGTTAATACAGTGTTGTTTATGACTTCAATGTTACAACACTGTTGAAGCAGTGTTTACACAGTATTGTTTATGACAACAATGTTACAACCCTGTTGAAGCAATGTTAACACAGTGTTGTTTAATTAAGTTGGAAGAAAACTTTACAAACATTTTCCAACATTTTCTTCTTACAAAAGCCTTTTTAAAGCCATGGAAAGATTCAAATTAATGATAAACACATTTACAATATGTAGTAATAAGCAATACAATACTATTACTTTGTGCTGCAGGGTATGCCCTGCAATACATCAAAATTGTAAGTACAGTGGTACCTCACACTACAAACGTAATTTGTTCCAGAGCTACGTTTGTAGTGTGATACGTTTGTAATGTGAGTCACGATTTCCCATACACTTGTATGGGAAATCGTTTAATTGGTTCCAGGGGTAAAAAAAATTGTTTTTCTTGAATTGACCATGGTCACAAGTGACAAATGCCACAAAAGATTTATGTTGGCATTTGTCACATGCAAGGATGGTCATTTGACCATTGTAAAATCTGAAAATTTCTGTGTTCTGAGACAATTGTCTCAGGACACAGAAATTTCTAGTGCAAAAAAATTTCTGTGTTCTGAGACAATTGTCTCAGAACACAGAAATTTCCACATGTGACAACGGTCATTTGACCGTCGTCACATGTGGACACAGATAAATTTTTGTGGCACTTGTCACATGTGATGATGGTCAAATGACCATCCTCACATGGTCACGAAAAATTCGTAGTGACAAGTGCCACAAAAATTTCTCTGTGTCCACATGTGACGACGGTCAAATGACTGTCGTCACATGTGGAAATTTCTGTGTTCTGAGACAATCGTCTCAGAACACAGAAATTGTTCTGAGACAATTGTCTCAGAACACAGAAATGTTTTCATGTGACGTTTCACATGTAATGACGGTCAAATGACCATCGACACATGTAAAAATTTCTGTGTTCTGGGACAATTGTCTCAGAACACAGAAATTTTTTCATACTACGAAAAAAAAAAAAAATTTTGTAGTACAAAATTTGTACTACAAATAAGGGTGAACATTCACCCTTGTTCGTAGTACGAAATTGGTTTGTTCTACAAGGTGGATTTTGGAGGGAAAAAACATTTGTTAAGCGGAACGTTTGCTCTACGGGGAGTTCGTAGTGTGAGGTACCACTGTATGTCAAGGTTGAAAAGTGTTGAAGGAGACCTTTTTTTACAAAACTGTCTGGAGCTTGATCAGAGTCTGAATGACTGCTGCTGTTGGCTTCCTGTGTGAAAAACTACATGCTAAAAGCAGTTGTTTGAGGTTATACTGTAACTTTAAAGATAAATGGACTATGAGAAGAAAACCAATTGCCCAGCAAAATATGATGATTAAAACCCCACCTTTTCAGCATCATCTCCTTGGACTGGGACCACACCTTCATTCATTCTTGATGCATAGAAACTCAGGGTGAACATAGGTTCCAAGCCTTTGCTTTGGACTTGGGCAAAGCATTGGTCTATGAACAATGTCCTCACAGTAGTAGCAAGGAGGGTGGCTACATCATCATGAATAAACACATGGATGCATGGATGAATGAACATGTGATACAGGGTACCTGGTCATCCGCCGGTTGGTCAATTCATGGTTGCTCACCTGCTGGTTGTCAAGCGCCAGTTTGTCCACCCTCCAGCCAGGGCAGTCCTTGGCCTCCCCAATCCCCAGTCCACCAAAGAGCGGTCCAGTCACCCAATTTTTGGGGCACCCAAACAATTGGGTGACAGAATCATGCTGATTCTTTCCAGAATTTGGTGAGCAGAATGGTATCCTACTGCAGATCTTTTTTTTCAAAATTTCAACTTATAAAAATTTTCACAAAAAGAAAAACTCATGAAACTGAACCTAACCTAACATATCCTAACCGAACCTAACCTGACCTAACATATCCCATCCTAACTTAACCTAAAATAACATAAAATAACATAAACTGACTGAACCTAACCTAACATTGCTGACATTTTGCACAAAAAAATCATCTGTGGTTGAATACCATTCTGCTCACCAGAATCTGGAAAGAATCAGCATGATTCTTGTCACCCAATTGTTTGGGCGCCCCAACAATTGGGTGACAAGACCATGCTTTGGTGGAGTGGGGATTGGCAAGGCCAAGGACTGCCCTGGCTGGCGGGTGGACCAACGGGCACTTGACAACCAACCGGTGAGCAACCATGAATTGACTAACTGGCGGCTGACTGGACACGGTGATACAAATAGAATACATTGATAACTCACCAAAGAGTGACTGGGAAACAGATTGCAGGATCATGGCTTCATCATTCTGTCCAGTACCGACAGCATTGTATGACCCATATGAAAAGACTATGACCATGAGGAAACCCCATGTGTAACTTGAAAAGACCACCTGATAAAAGCAACCCATTTTATACCCAGGCATACCCTCATTAATAATACTTACCACTCCAAATATCTCATTGAACCCATGGGTCAACTCAACCAAGGTCTCAAAGTGTCCCCAGACTCTGTCCAAGTACAAAGGGTCTCTATTATTGTCCAGCACAAGAGTGCCATCATAATCTTCACTATGTCTCATCCTCAGCACTCTCTCCACTTGGTCAGCGTAACTTTGCTGATGGTTGTTTTGTGATGATGACAAACCAGTGCTTAGGTGCAAGGCCAGATGTCCCAAAGCCTGTGAAGTATGGTAGGCCCAGAGTACAGTGAAGGCATCCACACAAAACCTAAAAACCATGGCGTACACCACTGCCACCATATGACTGCCCAGGGCCAAGTTAGGTGCAAGGCCAGATGTCCCAAAGCCTGTGAAGTATGGTAGGCCCAGAGTACAGTGAAGGCATCCACACAAAACCTAAAAACCATGGCATACACCACTGCCACCATATGACTGCCCAGGGCCAAGTAGTACCACACCACAGTGTCCTTCAAAATTGGGTCTGAAGAGACCAACATCTTGCTCTTTATATCCCTAATCACCAGAGCCTATATAAATGAAGACCAGATGGTTTAAAAAAAACAAGAAACATAAGAACAAAAGAAGGGGACTCACAAAGAAGCCAGTCACTTGACCCACAGTCATGAGGAACAGAAAAAATTGCATAATTCTTGACTTGGTCAGTAAAGGTTTCTTGTCCATCTGCTGATGTGCCATTTTGGTGATGTCAACAGTGCCCCACTCATCCATTAGGTCCTTTAACCTCTGCCCGTTTCCAATGTTGATGGCATTTAGGAAAAGAACCAAGGATATGTTTATTATGCCTGGTATCTTGATCACAAAATCAATGTATCTGTCCTCTAAAATGGCTGCCAGGGACTGTTTCACCAAGAGACTCAGTGTGATGATGAGACACAAAAATGCCAAGAGAAACTTTGAATAACAAGATTTGCCTTCATGGACTTGAAGCAGCGGATTTTTCACCAAGAGTCCAGCTGCTGTGGCAAGTGTTGCCAGTGGGGAAGTAGCTTTCCAGAAACTGCTGCTTCTGTTAGCAGATGATGATGGGAATGGTGTGTTGTCAGCATCTTCCACAACATTTTGAGGAGGACAAGATTTACCACAAATCATGAGTCTCATATCTCATCTGGTTATGACTTTGATGTGATCAGGAAATATGCTCACCCACTTGTTTTAGTTCTGTTTGATGTTGTATAGTCTGCACTTATGCCCTGGGTTGTCATGGAAACACAATCTGTCCCAAAATGCACCTTATATATATGAAAGGTGTAATTTTGTGCGTATACATAGCAGTTTAGTCCTGCTGTGGGCAGAATGTGGAAGACACAACAAAATCAAAGAGAGTACAGTATAAGAATGTTGCTATATATCATCCCAGCATGATGTCCTATATAATCTTCATCTGTTTTGATCAAGATACATGACTTTTGCTTGTCATATTTTTAATATGGATGACCATTTTTCATTAAATGTAGCAAAAATGTGTGCTGATTTATAATCTTGAGGAAATTCAAGAGTGAACCTTGTTAAGACTGCTATAATGGGGCAAATGAAACCTGCACCCAACTTCAAAATTTAGTCAACTCATCCAAGAAGGATTTCAAGGCCTAAAATATTACCATTTTATAATATCCTGCAATTCTTCTGTTTCCCAAGCCAAAAATGCGGGTTTCCTCAACTCAAAACTTCCCAAAGTGAAAAATTCCTCAAGCCAATTTGTTTTGCTGGTCCATTGAAATTTGACTTTGAGACATTCAACTGTAGTTGAAATCAGGATCACTTCATGGTCAAATTCACATTTGGGAGTTATTTTTTTGAAAAATGCAAATCTTTGAACCAACCTGAGCAGATTCCTCTCCTTACTAAAAGAGCTATGCCAAGAGAAACTTTGAATAACAAGATTTGCCTTCATGGACTTGAAGCAGCGGATTTTTCACCAAGAGTCCAGCTGCTGTGGCAAGTGTTGCCAGTGGGGAAGTAGCTTTCCAGAAACTGCTGCTACTTTTAGCAGATGATGATGGGAATAGTGTGCCACCAGCATCTTCAACAACATTTTGAGGTGGAAAAGATTTACCACAAATCATGAGTCTCATCTCTCATCTGGTTATGACTTTGATGTGATGAGGAAATATGCTCACCCACTTGTTTTAGTTCTGTTTGGTGTTGTATAGTCTGCACTTATGCCCTGGGTTGTCATGGAAACACAATCTGTCCCAAAATGCACCTTATATATATGAAAGGTGTAATTTTGTGTGTATACATGGCAGTTTAGTCCTGCTGTGGGCAGAATGTGGAAGACACAACAAAATCAAAGAGATTACAGTATAAGAATGTTGCTATATATCATTCCAGCATGATGTCCTATATAATCTTCATCGGTTTTGATCAAGATACATGACTTTTGCTTGTCATATTTTTAATACGGATGACTGTTTTTCATTAAATGTAGCACAAATGTGTGCTGATTTATAATCTTGAGGAAATTCAAGAGTGAACCTTGATAAGACTGCTATAATGGGGCAAATGAAATCCTGCACCCAACTTCAACATCCAGTCAACTCATCCAAGAAGGATTTCAAGGCCTAGAATATTACCATTTTATAATATCCTGCAATTCTTCTGTTTCCCAAAACAAAAATGTGGGTTTCCTCAACTCAAAACTTCCCAAAGTCAAAAATTCCTCAAGCCAATTTGTTTTGCTGGTCCATTGAAATTTGACATTGAGACATTCAACTGTAGTTGAAATCAGGATCACTTCATGGTCAAATTCACATTTGGGAGTTATTTTTTTGAAAAATGCAAATCTTTGAACCAACCTGAGCAGATTCCTCTCCTTACTAAAAGAGCTTTTGTCTTGATTTCTCCCTGTTTCAAATTGACCCTGTCTCAAATTATCTCAGTCTCAAATGTTTTGTCTCACTTTGTCCAGTCTTTAATTTTTTTCAATTGGTCAGTATCCCCTTTTTTGAAACTAACAATTTTGGGAAGTTATTGATTAGCAGCAACTGTGTATGGTTCAAACAGTGTCTTCATCAAAAAGGATTTAATTATTGACAGATGAGTTCATTCTTGGGGATTTTATATTGTCATTTGGAGCTTTTTGATGTACAGTTGAATTGAATTTCACTTGATATTGATAAGTTTTTTGCTCAAATGAATGCAATTCTGTCCGGGCAGGTTATTTGGATTCAGAAAAATAAAGCATTGATTTACGTTCAGCCATTTGACTTATATGCATGCATTGTCTGGAAGGACTCAATTCTTGACTGATAAGAAATAATTCCTTCCTATAGGACATGTAATTGTTATTTTGCTGTTTGAATTGAATTCCACTTGATTGATGGGTTGGTTCCCAGCAAATAATTTGGCCATTGCAACCTGCATTGCAAAGCCATTGGGAAGTCATTGGGGCCCAAACGTTGGGCTAACAGCCATTTGGTGCTGTTTGAATTGAATTCCACTTGATTGATGGGTTGGTTCCCAGCAAATAATTTGGCCATTGCAACCTGCATTGCAAAGGCATTGGGAAGTCATTGGGGCCCAAACGTTGGGCTAACAGCCATTTGGTCACTGGATTTCAATGAGCTGCCCAACGTCTGAGAGCAGGCATTCCCCCAAATGTTGGCCAAGGCATGCTGGCTTGCATTGGGAACCCATTCCGGCAAACATTGGGGAGGTTCCCCCAAACGTTGGCCAATGCATGTCAGAATCCCCAATGAAAGCATCCCCCCATGTCTCAAAAGCAGTAGAAAAAATAGGCATGCTGGCTTGCATTGGGAACCCATTCCGGCAAACATTGGGGAGGTTCCCCCAAATGTTGGCCAATGCATGTCAGAATCCCCAATGAAAGCATCCCCCCATGTCTCAAAAGCAGTAGAAAAAAGAAAAAAACTTCCCATTCAACTGCTGCTGTTTACTTCTTTATTTTGCCTTCTTTGTGATATACTCTTTCCTCTTTCTTCTTTACTTCACCTCTGATGTGTGCTTTCTGTTCACAATATTTTTTCCTGCTGCTGTTACTTTCTTTTGAATCTGCTGTCCTAATGATGCTCCTATGGGTTTCAAACTGAGACCATCTGAGTGGGAGACAGTCATCTTCACATCTAGCTATGCACTCACAAGCTAGGTACAATGCAAATACTCATGCTACTAATACTAAAATGAGGTATTATCATATTAATTTAGAAAATTAGGATCTGGAGTACTTTTGAGGTGTAAAAAGAGTTCAGGAAATCATTTTCTGTGTGAAACACCTCAACTACATTTCAATCATTCAAAAAGCTGACCTTTTTCTACTTTGTTGCTAAAATAATTCTTTAATAATTTTCTCAGAAGAACAATTCTATTTGTTGTCTGTTGAATAAAACAATCTTTGAATATATAAAAATACTTTATTCACAACAAACAAGGGTTTGAACAATCTTCAAAATAAAATATAACAGACAAGTATAGTTTTAAAAGAATCTTGTTAAATGTACACAAGGTTCTCTGAGATGTAACTGCGGTTGACACTGGATTAAATCTGAGGAATGTAGGGTTCCTGAGTAATATATATACCTTTGCAGGTATATAAGTTAAACGCGGTCTTTCAGATTTTATTCATGAGTGCACAGACCTCATGAAGCAAACATCAAATAGCCAGCACACAATAACAAGATACATATATATGCAAAACAGTCTTGGAGGATATTTACCTCTGAAATCCGTATTTCAGAGGTGCAGCTGAGCAAGGGGCATTTGTTGCTGTCAAAGGTGAGGGGGAGTTTTATATTCCTTTAAACAGAACAAAAGCATGTCACCCTGCTAACATGGGGTGATGTGAGAAGAGGAAATTCAAAACAAAGAAACAGCTGCAGGGAGAAAACCTTGTACACTTCCTTGAAGCAAGTGCAAATTAAAAAGGAGATCCTCAAAACATATCCAAGAGTTTCCTGGATAACATATTGATTAGTGAAAATTTTCAGCAATGTTCAATATCAACTAACTGTAACAAATGCAGAAATAAATACATTCTTGGAGCTGGATCATCCAGCTCCAAAGAATTACAATAAACTGTAAAAATAAATCAATATCAAAAATGTTTCCCAAACTTTGAAGGTCTGCAAAAAGTTCCCTAATTAGGATAGACGGGTGTTTAAAAGAAGGAAATGTTCCTTGAAACAAGGCCTTTCTTGCTGTCCTCTAACAATGAATGATGGTTGAACAATGTTCAAGTGAACATTGTTCCAACATAATTCATCATGGACAATGTTCACTTTAACATCCTTCCTGCATAGTTCATTATGAATGATGCTCACTTGAACATTGTTCATTATAAGAAGAGAACAAGAAAGGCCTTGTTCTAAGGACAATTTCCTTTTTTAAACACCCGTCTATCTTAATTAGGGAAATTTTCACAGATCTTCAAAGTTTCAAGCTCATTTTAGATATTGTTTTTGTGTTTAGCAAAATTTGCACTTATACTCAACAATGAATCAGCAATGTTAAAGTGAACATTGCAAGTACATTGGCTCATGTGAGACTTAAATTTCAAGGACATTTCAGTTTGAATTGGCAAAATTGCTATTGTCTAAAATTATATTTCAATGTTCATGTGTACATTGCCAACACATTGGCACTGCATTCTTCAAGGGTGCTCTCAATGGGGTTTATTCAATTGCCCACAAAACGTTGGGAGTACCATTCACAAAGGCACCCTGCATGCAATTCAGAATGGCCTTTATCTCCAACAGTTTTCTCAATGGACTGCCAACGTGTCCTGCAACGCTTCCCTCAAAATGCCACAGCAGGGGCATTGGCTCCAAATCCCAACCATTGATAGAATGCGTTGCAGAACCCATTTGCAGTCCATTTCCTCCATGTTGCACAGCCCAACACCCCCATTATTTGCTGGATTATGACTCAGGTAAATACATTGCATTCCTGATGGGTCCCTAATTTGGATCCCAAACATATGTGACAGCTCCAAATCAAACAGTTTATTCAAAAATGTGAATTATCTTTGAATAAGGGTGACAAAAGAAGCCCATGATTACAAAACAAATCCATTGATATATAAGGTTAGAAAATATACATTCAAACTCAGATTGAGTGCCATCATTTGTCCTTGCACATTTTGTGGCACTAAGCAAGGGTGGAACAGAATCAAGGGTATTGTATGAGGTGAAGGTTCTGTTGGGGGTTTCTACTGTACACAAAATAAACTTGTTCATAGAATTTTTGGACCACTGAGTCTGTTTCAAAAGAGAGAAATTCATACAAGAAATATTTTGAGGCCTAAATTCATCATTTGTGTACAGTAATACAGTATTTACATCTTTCCAACAATACAGACTGAATTAAATTTTTACACATATTGCTTCTAATTGATCCAGCTGTTTCTTAGATTTTTTGAGTTTGAGCTTTGATTCAGGTGTTGATCTTCATGCAGGAATCAGAAAACTTTTTTTAAAGAAGTTCTCACTTTACTCGCAGAATTTCCAACAACAATATATAATTTTCCATGCAGAAATCAAAATTTCAACAAGAAATTGCATTTTCACCTGACATGCATCCAACAGTGTGTGTTTCTCTGGATGGGAAGATTTTTGTCTTGGTTTTTGTCAGTGATAATTCAATATGACACTGTCATCAAATACTCCCTGCCATTCCTTCTTGTTAGCAAATGATACACAAAGCAGTTGTGTGTTTTCCCACTTGCATGTTCCCAATGACATGCCACCATGTAATGCAACTTGCCTTGAATGAGGTCAGATCTGGGTCTGACCAGTCTTGCCCAATCACAGACAGCAAAATCTATAAAGGCAAATCTAATATATGCTGTGCACTCATTGCTCTCTGGCTAATTCTGTTGATCTTGCATTGCTACATTGTTGCACATCTTTGTTGAATATGAGAAGATATCACTTACATTCTNAGAAAATTAGGATCTGGAGTACTTTTGAGGTGTAAAAAGAGTTCAGGAAATCATTTTCTGTGTGAAACACCTCAACTACATTTCAATCATTCAAAAAGCTGACCTTTTTCTACTTTGTTGCTAAAATAATTCTTTAATAATTTTCTCAGAAGAACAATTCTATTTGTTGTCTGTTGAATAAAACAATCTTCAAATATATAAAAATAGTTTATTCACAACAAACAAGGGTTTGAACAATATTCAAAATAAAATATAACAGACAAGTAGTTTTAAGAGAATCTTGTTGAATGTACACAAGGTTCTCTGAGATGTAACTGTGGTCAACACTGGATTAAATCTGAGGAATATAGGGTTCCTGAGTAATATATATATACCTTCTCAGGTATATAGGTTAACAGCATTTTTTCACATTTTATTCATGAGTACATGGACCTCGTGAAGCAAACATCAAATAGCCAGCACACAATAACAAGATACATATATATATATGCAAAACAGTCTTGGAGGATATTTACCTCTCAAATCCGTATTTCAGAGGTGCGGCTGCATGAGGGGCATTTGTTGCTGTCAAAGGTGAGGGGGAGTTTTATATTCCTTTAAACAGAACAAAAGCGTGTCACGCTGCTAACGTGGGGTGACGTGAGAAGAGGAAATTCAAAACAAGGAAACAGCTGCAGGGAGAAAACCTTGTACACTTCCTTGAAGGAAGTGCAAATTAAAAAGGAGATCCTTGAAACATATCCAAGCATTTCCTGGATAACATATTGATTAGTGAACATTTTCAGCAATGTTTGATATCAACTTACTGTAACAATAAATGCAGAAATAAATACATTCTTGGAGCTGGATCATCCAGCTATAAAGAATTACAATAAACTGTAAAAACAAATCAATATCAAAAATGTTTCCCAAACTTTGAAGGTCTGTAAAAAGTTCTCTAATTAAGATAGAAGGGTGTTTAAAAGAAGGAAATGTTCCTTCAAACAAGGCCTTTCTTGCTGTCCTCTAACAATGAATGATGGTGGAACAATGTTCAAGTGAACATTGTTCCAACATAATTCATTATGAATGATGTTCACTTTAACATCCTTCCTGCATAGTTCATTATGAATGATGCTCACTTGAACATTGTTCCAACATTGTTCATTATAAGAAGAGAACAAGAAAGGCCTTGTTTTAAGGAAAATTTCCTTTTTTAAACACCCTTCTATCTTCATTAGGGAAATTTACACAGATCTTCAAAGTTTGAAGATCATTTTAGATATTGTTTTTGTGTTTAGCAAAATTTGCACTTATACTCAACAATGAATCAGCAAGGTTGAAGTGGACATTGCAAGTACATTGGCTCATGTTGATTTTCTGAGTTTTGTTCAGAATCTGCAAATTTTGGAATCTATCAAATGACAAATATTTCCAACTGTATCTTTTATGGACTTTTGTTTTACAGATCCATAAGTTTCAGTCCAACATTTACTATACTTTACACATATTTTTTGAGGATTTCTGCCCTAGAGTACCCAAAAAAGAAATTGAAAAGGAAACATTCTCCAATTTTTCAAATCATGAATTCAGCCAACTGTTGTTTATATGAGGGACAATGTCATACATACATGCTAAGATTTTATGACATCAGGTATAGCATAGGGTTCCTATACAGAACAACTCATCCAGTATTTCCATTTCAAGGGAGATTCAAACACAATATTAACTTCTTGTAAATCACTGAATGGAAACATGTCAAAAACATTCACAGTTCAAATTTCAGGAAACCCGAATGAATGAGACGCAATTCAACCATGCTTCCTTCCACTGCCAACAATTTGGCACCCAATAATGAAACCCCTTTTCTTACCAGAATAATAGGGTGCTGCTTAAAAGACCTTGAAAATCCCATCTGTTCCTAATTTTTGGCAGAACATTGCTGAGAAATTGACCTTGAGGAAATTATAAGGAAAAGAGGTCTGATGACTGATTGAGTGTGCCTGGATTGGTACAGGGTCATCCGCCAGTCAGTCAATTGATCAATTCACAGTTGCGCACCCACTGGTCGTCAAGTGCCAGTTGGTTCAACTGCCAGCCAGGGCAGTCCTTGATCTTGCCAATCCCCAGCCCACTGAAAGGCAGTCCGGTCACCCCATTGTTGGGGCACTCAAACAATTGGGTGACATGAATCATGCTGATTCTTTTTGGAATTTGGTTAGCAGAATGGTATCCTACCACAGATTATTATTTTTTGCAAAATTGCATCTTATAAAATGTTTCACAAAAAGAAAACACTCATCAAACCCAACCAAACCTAACCTAACCTATTCTATCCTAACCTAACGTAACCTAAACTAACATAATATAAACTGACCTAAACTACCCTAACATTGCTGAAATTTTGCACAAAAAAATATCCTGTGGTAGGATACCATTCTGCTCATCAAATTCTGGAGAGAATCAGCATGATTCTTGTCACCCGAATCTTTGGGTGCCCCAACAATTGGGTGACCAGACTGCAGTTTGGTGGGCTGGGGATTGGCAAGGCCATTGGACTGCCCTGGCTGGCGGTTGGACCAACCAGCGCTTGACACCTGGCCAATGCGCAACCATGAATAGACCAACCGGCAGCTGACCGGAAACGGCCTGGATCATGTCCTGCTGCCACTTTCATCAGAATTGGACCAGTATAGCACACCTATTCTATGCTTCTCTGACAAAACTTGGTCTCCTTTCCTTTCATCCCATGGTATATACAATATATTGTACATTCAAAAAGTTATTACAGCATTCCCTGCTGACTTGACTCAAATATTCAAAAAATGAGCTGCTGCTGGCCCTGCTCCATGTTTTTCCTTCTCTCCCACTTTCTGCAAGCTTCAAAACATATGCATTGGCCAGATGCTCATTTCTTTTCCCCAAAAAAGGTTACCCCAATTATTTCACAGCAGTCCACACCAAACTAAATTTTTGCTGTTGAATCAAATCCCAAAAAATAAAACTATCCGTACTTCCTTTGAGGATCCAAGAAAAGGATGATGCAGGTGGACAAGAGACTCAAGAACTGCAACCAAAGAAATAAATAAATCCTTCTCAATTTCAACCATCCCTCTGTTTGTATAATGCTGTGCTATAAAATACAGTACCTGGTAAACTGTATTCCTCGTTATGATGAAATAGTCACCTGCAGTCACAGACAAGTTTCTCTGTGACATGGTCAGCATCAGTACCTTCATCTGGATTCCAAATCAAAAATTAAAAGGAAAATGCCATTGTCTCATCATGGCACAGTTGGAAGGAATAAGGTTTTTCTTTTATAGTTTGATACAATGCATTTTTAATATGTCAAGGTTGAAAAGTGTTGGAGGAGACCTTTTTTGACAAAATTGTCTAGAGCTTGATCAGGGTCTGAATTACTGCTGCTGTTGGCTTCCTGTGTGAAAAACTACATGCTAAAAGCAATTGTTTGAGGTTATACTGTAACTTTAAAAAGAAATGGACTATGAGACAAAACCCATTGCCCAGCAAAATATGATGATTAAAACCCCACCTTTTCATCATCATCTCCTTGGACTGGGACCACACCTTCATCCATTCTTGATGCATAGAAACTCAGGGTGAACATAGGTTCCAAGCCTTTGCTTTGGACTTGGGCAAAGAATTGGTCCATGAACAATGTCCTCACAGTAGTAGCAACAAGAGCAGCTATATCATCATGAATGAAAACAGAATGAATGCATGGACGAATGAGAATGTGATACAGATGGACTACATTGGTAACTCACCAAAGAGTGACTGAGATACAGATTGCAGAAGGATGACTTCATCATTCTGTCCACCACTGACAGCACTGTTTGAGTAGTATGACCCA
>CAJPEX010000171.1:64897-135692 GCA_905338405.1 Notodromas monacha | reverse complement strand
GCAAATCTAAGTCTGATTAGAATATTAATTAGCCTTGGTAAAATATTAGGCCCAGGATCCAGAATGTCGTTAGTCGAGCACTTTCCGCGGTCTGCTGTATTTCCAGCAATTACAACTCTGAGTGGAGTACTGGCACTAGCAGGTCTTTCTACTCCATGATGTGATAGTTCAGTAAATGGGGTTCCTCTGGCTCTCAGTTCTTCCAGTGTTGTTTTGGTAATGACTCCAGTATCTTCCCAGTCTTTTATGAACTTGTAGTATTTGTCAGCCATAATTCCCCCCCTGTCCAACAGTCTTTGGACTGAACTGATTCTTTGTTCTCCTGCTCGTAAGTTGGGTGACCATCAGTCATAAAAGTTAGAGCTTTTTAATAATGGAGCGATTACCCTTCCAGTTTCTGATTGTTTGATTCTTTTGAGATATTTGGAGAGCTCTTCTTCATCAGAATTTTCTAATTCCTCTTCTTGTTTCCCGAATATCTCAAGTCTATCTAATCTTAGGTATCTTGTGATTTCTTCATTGAGTTCGACATTGAGAGGTTTATTTTCACAAGCTCTTACGGTGAAAACTAAAGATTTTCTTGATGGATATACGATTTTAGTATCAGGGTTCCAGTTTCCTCTGGGAATTAGACCAGCGTTGCTGGACAACAATTGGAAGTGATCTAAAGAGACAAAGGGTTGAACACCGGTTGAGAATATGGAGATTAGATCTTTACCTCCAATAATTAGATCAAAGGGAACATTAGTGGAGTTGATAGTGCGCTTGTCTGCAAGAAGATGTTCGTATTCTTTCATCCAAGATAAAGTTTGTGGGTTACTGCCCTCCCAGGGTCCCTCAAGGGAAACAATTAGAGCATTAATAGTATAAAAGAAGTTGTGATTGTTTACTGCTTGAAGGGTAAAGGTTGTGAAAATAGTTGATCTGAAATCTCTGTCATGTTGTTTGACTCCTGATATTCTAAATCCTGTTGGATGTCTTTCTTCAACGAGGTTTAGTCTACTAACTGCATCTGAAGTGATTAGGTTGATTTGAGCTCCTGAGTCTAGTAAGGCAAAGATGGGTTCGTGAGACTCGACTTCTAGGAACTCTGCTGTTTCTACAAAGGAATTTGGATAACTTCCTCTTGTTAAATTGATCTGAATATGTTGTTCGGTCGAAGGAATTTGGATAACTTCCTCTTGTTAAATTGATCTGAATATGTTGTTCAGGTTCTAGTCAGGATGATGACGTGGAGGCAGCTTGATTCTCGGACTTAGCAACTGAAGAGTTTTCTTGAGGAGATGTTTTAATTTCGTTTACTTTGTCGTTAACGAGTTTTGTCAAAATTTCATTGAGATCAGAATTTACTGGAAAATTAGGATTAGGAACTGACGTAGAGGGAGCAGGGGTTTGTCTGGTATCCATTGGTTTGAAAAATTTGCATGTAGTAGAGTGGTGATCTTTGTTACAGTAGAAACATCTGAACCTGCTCCGACAAAATGAGTTTCTGTGTCCGCTTTTAAGACAATTCCAACAGAGCTTCTTTTCAGTGATGATTCTTTTCTTTTCTTCCAAGGTCTTTGTGCATTGAATGGGAGAGTGACCTTCTCCACAGTAGTTGCAGCTAGGAGGGGGAAATTTTCTAACAACAACGTTCGAAGGAATTTGGATAACTTCCTCTTGTTAAATTGATCTGAATATGTTGTTCAGGTTCTAGTCAGGATGATGACGTGGAGGCAGCTTGATTCTCGGACTTAGCAACTGAAGAGTTTTCTTGAGGAGATGTTTTAATTTCGTTTACTTTGTCGTTAACGAGTTTTGTTAAAATTTCGTTGAGATCAGAATTTACTGGAAAATTAGGATTAGGAACTGACGTGGATGGAGCAGGGGTTTGTCTGGTATCCATAGGTTTAAAAAATTTGCATGTGGTAGAGTGGTGATCTTTGTTGCAATAGAAACATCTAAACCTGCTCCGACAAAATGAGTTTCTGTGTCCGCTTTTAAGACAATTCCAACAGAGCTTCTTTTCAGTGATGATTCTTTTCTTTTCTTCCAAGGTCTTTGTGCATTGAATGGGAGAGTGACCTTCTCCACAGTAGTTGCAGCTAGGAGGGGGAAATTTTCTAACAACAACGTTATTGTCTTCTTGTCTAAAGTTGTTCCTTTGAGGATTTGAGTTAAAATTTTGTCTTTGGTAGAAGTTTCGGTTTTGCTGATAGTTTTGATTTTGCCGAAAATTTTGATTTTGATTAAAATTTTGATTTTGATTGTACCCTTGGTTTTGATGTTGTCCTTGATTCGCGTTGTAGCTTTGATTTTGTTGTTGATTGCTATTTTGCTGTTGACTGGGAAGATATGGACTCTGAGTGATGTTATTTTCTTGTTTGACATTGTTTGTCTGAATTTCTTGTTTTGGTTGAAGATGTTGGTGAGTCTGAATTTGCTGTCGATCAGTGACCGTAAATATTCCATGATTGGTGGTAGCTGGTTGATTAGTTTCAACATTTTTGTTAAAGTTTTGAACTTGTTTTGAGTTGATTGACGTTTTGTAAATAGTAACCAGTTCGTCTTTGGGTTTTCTGAATGTTCCAGTGTTCAGTTGTTTCCAGTACCATTGGTAAATTTTCTCTGGGTTTATTTCCCATTCAGACTGGAGAGAAGGAGTAATTCGTCCTTTGAGGATCTCATAAAAGTTTCCTTGATCAAGTACGTAATGAACACTTGGCCATATGCGGTTGTGAATGTGAAATATGTTTTGCTTTAAAACAGTTAGTTTAGCCACATAGTTCACTATTTCGCCCATATATTGAGATATGGCCTGTTTGGAGTCGTTCGCTGGACTTAGTTCTTCAATATTAGTATAGATTTGTTGGGTGATTTGATTTACATTTCCAAATTTAGTAAATAACATTCGTACCAAATCAAGATAGTCGCTTTCATCTTCTTTTTGATGAAGCCCGTTAATTACAGTTAGGATTTCGTCTTCAAAATGAAGAAGTAAAAGATCTCGTCGTTCAGCTGGAGTGAATTCCTCGGTAGGAGCTTCATGAATTTTCCTGAATTTGTTCCAGACCCTGTCAAAGTCATTATCAAGTTTAGAGTTCATTTTGAAAGTTCTGAAATTTTTCATTACCTTTTGAGTATAGTTCTGTATGAAGCCTTCGGAATTAGTATTTACACAAATCGATTTTCCTTGACCGTATAGTTTTACCTGGCTTTCAATGTAGTTTTCGTCAAGTGGAAAAAGCTTGTTTAAGGATTCTTGATTTTTAGAATTAGATTGGGGTTCAATGTTCCTGTTTTCACCGTCGTGATCCGAAGAGGACGTTCCAAGAGTAGACCCAGATGCATCAGTGGATTCATTAATGTGAGAAATCATTAAACCAGCTTCTGCAGAAACTACATTTTCCCTTTGAGGGGTGTTTTGATTAGAGTTGTTGGTGTTGATGACGCTAATTTCATTTTGAGGAGGGTCTGGAAATTCAATCGACAGTACGTATTTTTGAGTAGGACGAAGAGAGGTCCAGTTTTCTTTAAAGTTTTTTGGATGAAGAAATGCTATTTTTCGAAGTTCAGTTTTAAGAAGATTTACGGGTTCAGTTTCTTCCGGTAAGAGGAACTCTAAATTTGAAGATTCAAAGGTGGATAGAAATTCAATGAAAGTGCTGAGTGCTTCGTTGGCATAGTTAAGTTGGATTTCAGGATTCTTTTCAGAAAGACTTAAATCTCCTGCACCCACAGCTCTAGATACAAAAAATAGTTTTGAGATGAGGTCTCCTTTGGGATTGGAGATTCTATTATTAGTGGATCTTCGAGAGGGTGTAGTTTGTAAACGATTGAGATTTGTTGACCTTTGAGGTCTCGTAATGCTTCTGACAGTAGAATTTCTGGGAGTTCTGGACCCTCTTGGTCTTCCTCGTGCCATTTTTTAAGGTGATGTTCTTTTTGGATTGGACTATTTGAGTTTTCTTAGGCAATTTGGAACTTTGAATGTACACACAGAGTAAAGAGTTGTCTACGGAATTGAACAAATATACACTTTTTCTCCCGAGAACGATTTTGTAAATTTGATGTACAATGGAGGATTGAGATGTACACTGGGAAATTGGAATGAATTCACATACACTTGGGGAATTTTGAATATACACTGAGGATTAAGAATTCATACACACACACACTTGGGAGAAATTCACACTTGGTTCTTTTGAATAGAAAAGGGAAAGAGTATGTCTCTTTTTTAGTAGTTCAAGAAGAATCTTTAGATTTATAAGGAAAGAGGTAACTATAATTTGATAAGAAAATTTTCTGATATTGTTTGTTACGAAGAGACGTGAAACCACGCTCTGCTACCAATTTTGTTGGTTTTTTCCAGCTCAATTAGACGCCATCTTCATTTTCATTCCGAGAACTTTTGTTAGAACCCTCGTATATACTCAGTGATATTCTTTTGAGTAAAATTTTTAAACCTTAATTGCAATGAGAGAAGTGAATATTGATTCAAAAATTATCCTTTAAAGCACACAGAATATTCTGAGTTAAATTGATACATTTTAATTATTGTA
This sequence comes from Notodromas monacha, assembly GCA_905338405.1. Taxonomy (NCBI): domain Eukaryota; kingdom Metazoa; phylum Arthropoda; class Ostracoda; order Podocopida; family Cyprididae; genus Notodromas; species Notodromas monacha. The sequence goes on along the minus strand of CAJPEX010000171.1, from coordinate 131,148 downwards.
ATACCATTAACAGCAAAAAACACCGAAAACTTAAATCGTTGTAATGAATCTTGAGAATTTGGCTAGATTTAGCATGAAAAAATTACCTCAACCATAGTCATGCCGATATGACATAATTATGGCGTTTCTGCAGTACTTCGGCAGTGTTATTAAAATTGAAATTATCACAAGTCGTCAAAAGTACAATACTGACAAATAGTGTGCTTTTCTAAAACATATATACGGTGTAGCAAATTGATTTTGCACAATCGAATATTGGCTGCTGCGTTGAGATCTATATCCATTTATAATTCAATTGAACAAGAAAGCAGGGTACAAATTCAATGAATTGTCACTGGATCTTTATTCATACCTACATCACATTACAATCGCTCGCACCAAGACTGAAAACAAAGAGATTAAATTAACCGTATGCTGCCCATACACAATCTCTACATCATTAGCTTAATGGTGTAACAAGAAATGGCAGGAACAATGGAATAATTGGATTAACTGGAGAAAATCGAGTAAAATGCTTCTGGAGCATCCAAAAGTTTGCTAATCTGTGCCAAGGTCGAACTTCTGAATGTACAGTATGCATATACTGTACACGTGTGCTGCGCTTCACAGAATTCAGGAATAGTGGGAAAGAAAAGTCATGAAAAAATAAATTCTTTAAAAAATAATTAACAAAAAACGCGCATATTTCTGCGTCCTTTTTTTTTTTTTTTTTTTTTTTTGTGATTGTATCCTTGGTTTTGATGTTGTCCTTGATTTGTGTTGTAGCTTTGATTTTGTTGTTGATTGCTATTTTGCTGTTGACTGGGAAGATATGGACTCTGAGTAATGTTATTTTCTTGTTTGACATTGTTTGTCTGGATTTCTTGTTTTGGTTGAAGATGTTGGTGAGTTTGAATTTGTTGTCGATCAGTGACCGTGAATATTCCATGATTGGTGGTAGTTGGTTGATTAGTTTCAACATTTTTGTTAAAGTTTTGAACTTGTTTTGAATTGATTGACGTTTTATAAATAGTAACCAGTTCGTCTTTGGGTTTTCTGAAGGTTCCAGTGTTCAGTTGTTTCCAGTACCATCGGTAAATTTTCTCTGGGTTTATTTCCCATTCAGACTGGAGAGAAGGAGTAATTCGTCCTTTGAGGATCTCATAAAAGTTTCCTTGATCAAGTACGTAATGAACACTCGGCCATATGCGATTGTGAATGTGAAATATGTTTTGCTTTAAAACAGTTAGTTTAGCCACATAGTTCACTATTTCGCCCATATATTGAGATATGGCCTGTTTGGAGTCGTTCGCTGGACTTAATTCTTCAATATTAGTATAGATTTGTTGGGTGATTTGATTTACATTTCCAAATTTAGTAAATAACATTTGTACCAAATCAAGATAGTCGCTCTCATCTTCTTTTTGATGAAGCCCGTTAATTACAGTTAGGATTTCATCCTCAAAATGAAGAAGTAAAAGATCTCGTCGTTCAGCTGGAGTGAATTCCTCGGTAGGAGCTTCATGAATTTTCCTGAATTTGTTCCAGACCCTGTCAAAGTCGTTATCAAGTTTAGAGTTCATTTTGAAAGTTCTGAAATTTTTCATTACCTTTTGAGTATAATTCTGTATAAAGCCTTCGGAATTAGTATTTACACAAATCAATTTTCCTTGACCGTATAGTTTTACCTGACTTTCAATGTAGTTTTCGTCAAGTGGAAAAAGATTGTTTAAGGATTCTTGATTTTTAGAATTAGATTGGGTTTCAATGTTCCTGTTTTCACCGTCGTGATCCGAAGAAGATGTTCCAAGAGTAGATCCAGATGCATCAGTGGATTCATTGATGTGAGAGATCATTAAGCCAGCTTCTGCAGAGACTACATTTTCCCTTTGAGGGGTATTTTGGTTAGAGTTGTTGGTGTTGATGACGCTAGTTTCATTTTGAGGAGGGTCTGGAAACTCAATTGACAGTACGTATTTTTGAGTAGGACGAAGAGAGGTCCAGTTTTCTCTAAAGTTTTTTGGATGAAGAAATGCAATTTTTCGAAGTTCAGTTTTAAGAAGATTTACAGGTTCAGTTTCTTCCGGTGAGAGGAATTCTAGATTTGAAGATTCAAAGGTGGATAGAAATTCAATGAAAGTGCTGAGTGCTTCGTTGGCATAGTTAAGTTGGATTTCAGGGTTCTTTTCAGAAAGACTTAAATCTCCTGCACCCACGGCTCTAGATACAAAAAATAATTTTGAGATGAGGTCTCCTTTAGGAGTGGAGAGTCTATTATTGGTGGATCTTCGAGAGGGTGTGGTTTGTAAACGATTGAGATTTGTTGACCTTTGAGGTCTCGTAATACTTCTGACGGTAGAATTTCTGGGAGTTCTGGACCCTCTTGGTCTTCCTCGTGCCATTTTTAAGGTGATGTTTGAGAGGGTGTGGTTTGTAAACGATTAAGATTTGTTGACCTTTGAGGTCTCGTAATACTTCTGATGGTAGAATTTCTAGGAGTTCTGGACCCTCTTGGTCTTCCTCGTGCCATTTTTAAGGTGACGTTCTTTTGGACTGGATTATTTGAGTTCTCTTAGACAATTTGGGACTTTGAATGTACACACAAGGGAAAGAGTTGTCTACAGAATTGAACAAATATACACTTTTCTCCCGAGAACGATTTGGTAAATTTGATGTAAAATGGAGGATTGAAATGTACAATGGGAAATTGGGATGAATTCACATACACTTGGGGAATTTGAATATACACTGAGGATTAAGAATTCACACACACTTGGGAGAAATTCACACTTGGTTCTTTTGAATTAGAAAGGAATGAGTATGTCTCTTTTAGTAGTTCAGGAAGATTTTTTAGATTTACAAGGAAGAAAGTAACTAAAATTTGATAAGAAAATTTTCTGATATGGTTCGTTACGAAGAGACGTGAAACCACGCTCTGCTACCAATTTGGTTGGGAATAAATCCCAACAAGGTGAAGATTAGAATTTAGGATTGAAAGTTTTATAAAAAGAGTTTTAAATAAAACACAAGACTTCGGTTGGGCTACGACCGGGGTGCAAAACACCCTATTTTAAAGTTGGTATATATCGACACTCACAAAGATCTCGCGAAAATCTCGAAGAACGTTCACGCTCGACTCGGGTATTCGGAATGACTCGAAAGGATGAACTTGGAAAACAGGAAAACTGTCCTCCAAGGACGAAAAACGGCAAACGGAAATTAGTAACAAAATACAGCCTTGAAGGCTGTGGAAGGACATTTGTAATAAATTAATGCCTTGGAGGCTGCTGACCATCTGTGGGAACCAAGGTCTTCCGAGATTCCCACACAGATACTAAATGAAAGACTATATTCGTCGGGGAATTCGGGTTCTCCAAAGCTAGCGTATCGAATTTAATGTATCTGCTAAAATATTCGCGACATACTGCACGTTTCTCGAAGAAAAGTTTCTGTCGATGCTAAATGATATTTAAGTTTTAAATCGTATTTCATTCGTAAAAATGGCTTTTACTGAACTATTCCTAACTCAAGTAAAGACGAACATTTTCCCGCCTTTTTTTCTTTCAACTGGTGACAACCATAATTCCATACTCACCCGAAAAATCATGAACTTGGTCAGATTGAGTTTTAAATTCATAAGGTGAACCTCCATAACTCGAAAATCCCTGTGTCGAATTTTTTTTCAAGTCCATGTTTGATTTTGTTTTTACAAATTATACAGTGAAAACTCTAATCTGTACTGTAACTGGAAGGCTTTTCCTCTCAAACCTCTCCATCTTGAATTTTCCGAAGCCTTGTGGCTATTATTTTCTTGACCCAGGGAAGAGAAAAGCCATGGGAAAAATAATTCCATGTGTTTCCAAAGGAATTGACAGACTAATTGGGCAATCCCTTGCCTCAAAGTTCAGCATCCCCGCAACTCTTTTAAAAGCAGTTTGAGGCCCATAAATTCACAATTTACAATTTCCTGAAATTCGTCTATGTTATCCACAATAAAAATTCTTGTTTTTCTGACTCAAAGCCTCCAAATTTGAATGCCTGTACAGTCAACCCCCATCTAACGGACTTGATTCATGCAAGGGACGAGTCTGTTAGACAAAAAGTCCTTCACACAAATTCAATTACATAAAAATTGAAAATTTCAATTTTCAACACTAATTTTAAACGATGGTTCTTTCAAAACGTCACCCAAAAGTCTCAAAAAAAATTTGCGCAAAGAAAACTAAAGCGCTTAATAGTTTTTTGAACCATCAGTAATTTTTCCAAGGTTGATTTGTATATTTATAATTTTTAATTGGTGTTTTATGGAAGAAATATTCTTCAGAATTCCATGAAAAAATTTTTGCTGCTTGAATTTAATTCATTGAATATATTTTCAACTTAGTAATAAAATTTGGAGCATTGAATAGTGTATCTCTGTACTGTACATTGAAATGTTGTCGTCTATAAAAATAACATTCAAGTCACAACGAGAGAAGGAAGTCCCTCTACGCAAAAGGTAATTTTTTAATTAGCTGAATGGATGGAAAAATTATAAGAGAAATCACAAATCATTTTTCTTGCATAGATATCAGGGTTGGAAATATCTGTTTCTTGCAATCAAGCCAAATAAAAGTCAATTTTTGTGAAATTTATTGGAAATTTTATCATGCAATGTCCTCATGTCAAGTAAGTATCCGTATGGTGGGCCTTTTTATGCTCTTTTTATTGAAAAATAAATGTCCCTATGTTGAATTTTCCTCATGTCAAGGTGTCCACATGTGGGGGTCTCACTGTATAACATTTTTATTCAGCTGCTCATCCGACTCCACGCTTACAATTTTGACCGTTGAAGACAAACCCATAAAATTAATTTTCATGTGAAAGGAATTTGAACACATGAAATGTCGTTGAAAATTATTCATTTAGTTGCCAATAGACCAGAACAATATTCTTGAAACCCCCTGATTTACTGTAGCTAAATTCATGAGAATGGGGCGATTCTTGAGCGTTGTTGCAACAAAGAATAAATTCTTCACACTTTCCACTGATTTTGACTTTTCGCCTTTTTTGGAAGCACCGTCGCTCTTAATTTGAATAAAATAAATTTTTCGTTCATAAATAAAGTATATTTGATTTGAAGATGGCCCGTGACCTGTTTAAAAATATATGCTGCAGCAATTTCTTATTGTACACCATGTGGGACTTTTTATTTTGCAATTTTCAAAAATGCATTTACAGTATTTGAGAGGAAATTAAAATAACCGAAGAAGAAAAACGGGAATTTTGTTTAGGATGTCGATTGCTTGGCGTTGCAGCATTTTCCTTTGTGATTTGGTGAGATACTTTTCCGAATTGTCCCGATATATTCATGGTTTCTTCCGGGTGCTCTTCTAAGAATTGTCATCAGCGGAAGAGGGATAATTTAGAAATGTAGACGCCTCGTATTTGTAGTTCGAGAGATGTTCAACTGCAAGCTTTTTAGATATTCAGAGTTTATGGGGTAATTTTTTTTTAGATACGGTGGAAGGAAAACACTGTAGTTTTCGAAAATACTAAGAGAAGGAAAATCTGGTTGAAATATATGGATAATGTTGAGGTGCTTGTTTTTCCCTTCCTGAGGAAGTGACAGTGTGACTAATGATTATGTGAGTTGTGCAGCCAGTTATGCCATGTTTTTCTATCTCGATTGAGACACACCTGTACCTTGTTTGTGACACGAATGTGAGCAGGGTATTTCGTGAGGTTTTTATTCCGATTGAATAGTAAGGGTTTAAGTAGAGATGAACTCGGAAGGAAAATCAGAACCAAGTCAGCTCTCGAAGAAAATACAGCAAGGCACGAGGAAACTAAACTTGTACAACTTCGAAAAAAAAAACGCGGATATCTTTCTTTGAAAATCGAAACCTTTGTTGTGAAAAGGTTGCCTTCTGATCCAAGCTAATAGGTGATGAAGATTCCTTAATTTGAGTACGGTATTGATTGCTGGCTAAACCCTCATGATAATGATGAAAATGAGAATCGTCCGAAGACTGCGCATACTTTCATATTTTTAATTAATTACAATTTTTAAAAATCACATTAATTTGCCTCTGGAAGTTGTATGCTTAAAATATTTTTTTTCTGTTTTTCAAATACTTTTTCAGTGCACTGCATAATGAGAAGAGAAAACTTTCCAATTATGGCCAAAGTTTTGCAATCGTTTCCAAGTGTGATGAAAAATGTATCAGAACAGTTATCAATGTAACATTTTGTTGTGTTGCATGTTGTATTTTCAACATCTAATGAAAATTTCAAAAATTTGGACCGAAAATAGTTCTGTTTTAATTTCCTACATTTTTCTTAGAAAGGTTTAACCAGATCAATGTTTCCTGTCTGTCATATTTTTTTTTCATCAGACCGAGGTCAAATGTAACCTTTTCGGTCTTTTTACTTCTGTTTGTATGCATTTACTGTATGTATGTATGCATGTATGTATGCGTGTGTGAATAGGCCGCATTGACATAAAAAATAAAGCGGTCTGTGTTCGAACGAATTTCTCGGATAGTTCCTCCGACTCGTGCAAGGAAGGTGAAATGGAAAAATCTGCTTTTGAAAATTGCCGAGAAAAAATCAGGCAGTGATTATTTTTTTTCCCCAACCGCCTGTCTTTCATCGTGTCAAAGACGAGGTCATCTTCCTGAGCGTATGAACTTGATGATGAAGAGAATGCAAGCCTGAATTAATTCATGTCTACATTCGTGCGTACAGCCCGCATTTTCTTTTTCGAAATTTCAAATAAATCGCGGCCTATTTTCCTGAAGTATATTCTCAATAAGGGGGTGTGCGTTCTGTAATCGCGCAAATATTTTATGCCACGCAAATCTTCTGCGAAGATGAGAGGAATAATGTACCAGAAAAAGTGATACGAAAAAAACTATTTTATATATTACAGAGATTCCCAACGTATTGAAAGATTATTTAGATGTAATTAAGCATTCAAGGTGAAATTTGGAACTTTGAAAATTGTTGTGGCCCGCAAAGACGCTCCACCTCTCCACATCTGAGTTGGGCAGCACTGCTTGACTGGTGTAAATACGCTTCTTTAAACTCATTCGGCCTTCCTCCGTAAAGTCTCCTGATGCTTTCGTTTGAAGCTGGTTGTCCGTGTTGATCTCTCCGGAGGCATTCCGAGATGAAAGTTTGGTAACGTGTGTGTTACTTTGCGTTTGCCAGGTTGAAGAGCGACTCGGGGACAAGTTCGATAACCTGAACGAGAAGATCGAGAACATGAAAGGGATCCGGATGTTCCAAGAACGACTGGAGAAGAAGGGCCAGGCTGGGTTCAGTCGCAGTTTCGACGAGGGTGACGATGCCCTGAGTGGAGCTTCTTCATCAGCCGCGAGTGCTGCTGCTGGAACCCCGTCACCTGCTTTGGTAAAGAATTCAGTTTCTTTTTCTTTTGTAGCATGAACCAGGATTTTTCACGATGTTCTTGTTGTGGTGTGATTATTCCGTGTGAATAATGTGTTCGGAAGTATGATCGGACATATCATCAGAGGCACTGCGTTAATCGGGTGACTTCGAATAAGTTTTAGAACGTTAGTTGAATACCTTACTGAAGGTTTTTGAAAATAAATAGAAAATAATTAATTTTCTGTCGATTTCGAAAACAGTTGAACCTTTTCAAATTGAACTTCTAGGGACCACCAAAAAAATTGGAGCTACCTAGGGGGGGGGGGAAGAAAGAATACAGTAAATTCTTGTTACATCAAATGCCATTACAAAAATTTTTCAGTATAACAAACTTTTTTCGAGTCCCGGCAGAAATCCTACAAGGGGCATGTTATGAAAATCTCATTACAACATACTGGCCAATTCCAGTATAGCAAACTTTTTTGAGGAACATGGTATGGTTATTTCACTGAAGGTTTTTGAAAATAAATAGAAAATAATTAATTTGCTGTCGATTTCGAATGCAGTTGAACCTCTTCAAATTGAACTTCTAGGGACCACTAAAAAATTGGAGCTACCTTTTTTTGGGGGGGGGGGGGAAGAAAGAATACAGTAAATTCTTGTTACATCAAATACCATTAAAACAAAATTTTCAGTATAACAAACTTTTTTCAAGTCCAAAAAACTTTTTCTGAAGTCCCCACACCTTTGTTGTAACAAGATTTTATTTTAATTTGTGGACAGAGTTAAATTGCAGACCAAAATTCCTTTAAAAAATAAGGTTTTCATAAGGTGGAATATTTTCATTGTTAGTGAGACTTGAATCCGGAAAATTCGCATTTTCCAGACGGCATGAGTTTCTTTCTGCGAAAAGAAAAATGATCCATTATGCGAGGTGTCCATTATCCGGGTTTCACTCGTTTTTTTCACTGCGGGATGAAAAACGAAATAGAAACGCGGTGGTTTCACTTTCACCACAGACCCAGTGGTACAGTACAGTACAGTATTTTCTTCGTGATACTTCCGATGTTTTAAATTTGATGACGGCTTCCGTTTAATATTCATTGACCCGTCGAACTCACGTGGAGGACTGGTTCTTTCTTGAGAAATGAGAATCCAAGCAATGATATTCATTTTCGTTTACGAAAGAGGTTCAAGAACTAGACGGTACATTTGTCACTTGGAAAAAGTGGACTAGACGCCCGTTTTTCTCTCTCTTCTTTGTCAGCGACATTATCGGCGTATTCGAAAGATTTAAGGAAGAAAATGGGGCTGAATATTTTATTGGAAATCGCGAAACACCTGCGGAAAATTCAATCAGGAGAATTTTTACATTTTTGTGGTCAATACAGTATGAAAGAATGTTGGCACGATTGTCGGAGTTATCGGTATGCCGCTCCTGGCCACTCAACGGCTGAGTGACGCGTTTTATGGATTTAAAAAATAATTAAAATTCGGGTTGAATCAGACGGTTTTGCGAACAACTTGTAGAGCATGAAAACAGTAAGTGTATCTTGCTCAGAAAAGCTTCCATTTTGACCAACGAAACTGCAGCGTTTCATGAACGCAAAAACTATCATTTTTTGCGGAGGTTTCGTTTTCTGGTCAAATATTGTACTTTTGATATCTTATGCTTTTCTGAAAAAGCGCCTTCTCGGAATTCTTCCAACTCAATGCCATAATATGAAAAGAAGCCACTTTTTCAGTAAACATGCTTCAACTGAAGTCAATTCGATTAAATACTTTTTGTCAAGATTCAATTTTGTATTGAAATAATTCCGAATAAAATTCTCCGAGTCGTAAGCATCGGCGTTCATGGAAGACAATATTGTACTGTACTGTACTGAAGAATATTCTGGACGTGAGGAATGATGAAACCGAGGAGAGGGTCTTGATGAGTTCCAGAGAATTCCTCCCCTTATTTTTTTCCTTCTCTTCTACCCCCCCCCCCCCCTTTTTTTATGCACAGTATTGACAATAAAGCGCAGTTGTATTGCTGCGTGTCACCGTGAGGGGCATATCATGAAAGTTATTACGTCATAGTTCGAATTTTTCCATGAGCAATTTCGTTTTCCCTGGCGATATTGCGTTCATTGTTATGTGAATTCTTCTGCTCAATTCCGGAGCTGATGCTGACGCTTGGGGTGTTTTATAGAGCTTTTTTGAAGGTAATTGTGGACTTCTGAGGTTCGTGTGCAAACTTGTGAAGTGGATCAAACCGTATGGTCAGAAAAAGTTTTAAATTCTAATGACTCGTATATTTGTGGCTTGCATTTTTCGTTTTACAGTGAGTGTGGGAGAGAATTTTTTTTTATGGTAGTGATGAGAGAAAATTAAGCTGGAATTGTGCTGAACATGAATCGAGTTTATATTCACTCACTTGCCAAAGCAAAATGCCCGAGATTAAGGATATTGATTTAAAGGGGGTTTTATCCGGGGGATTCAAGACAGAACAACGGCTGTCTGGATTTTTTTCGCGCAGTCGAATTTTTCGCGTTTTTCTCAAGAAATTTATCGTGAAATTAGACTGTAATTAAGTACTGATGCTAAATCAAATTATTCGGTAGGATTATCGGGGCCATTTGCTGTCGTCACACCAATTTCATGACTTTTGTAAGATACATAAGGTAGACAACTTTAAAACCCTATTTTGTATTCCTGATGAACATTTTTAATTTCGTAGAAGCTCTCAGGAGTGCCTAAAAATGGACCAAAATTTTTTCCTGTGACATTCCCGAAATTATTGGTGATTTTTGCCAATGATATCGAAAATTCAAGAAGTGTCCTGCGAAGATCTAAAAAATGCAAAAGTTCCTGAATTTATTTGGAATAGCTTGAATTTTCGGATCAATGGAACTTGGGTGCTCTGAAATCGGCGGAAGAAATTTCAGGAAAGAGTATAGATTTTGAATAAATTTTTTCAACGACAGGTGGTGAATTTTTATTTTTTCAATTTCGTCCGGAAATCGGGACAACCGTCGTACGACTGGCCATTTCAATTTTTTAATTATTATTTTTTGCCATCGAACTACCAATTTCAATCGAAGGGATACGTTATTCATTTCCGATACTGGTTTCATGAAGAAAAAAAATATCCAATACAGGTGTGTGAAAATTTGATTCAGTGGCACGTGTGGGATTTCTGCACTTGAAATTGTGCTCTGGTCCGATTGAATTGCCCCGCAAAAGGAGCTGCACCGGAAGTCCGACTCGAAAATAGTTCCGGATGAGAAACCTTGGACGAAAAGGGCTTACACTGTAGCTTGACTTTTTTCTTCTCTACCCAAGAGATTTAAAAGAGGAATGTCGTTTTTTCTGTATACCCCGCCGCCGTCTCCCCAAAATCTGTGCTACAGAAAGCAGGTGCGGCCAAAGATTTCCACGTGTAGGCAAAACAGAAAGCTCTTATTTGAGATTTTGTCGAAAATGTTCGCTGTCCTTAATTTAATGGAGGTATAGTAACTCGAAGAGTTGTATTTTTTTAACGATTAAAATGCTGAAAGAATAATAATTATTCACTTGGCAAGCAGGCGACCGTAACTCTGAGGCAAGATAATGAATTGCCTCGGTTTTTTTGTCTTTGTTTTTGCTGCCTGAGGGAGCAACAAACGTTTGAGTTCAGAAAGAAAGAAAGCATTTTTATTGAGGAAAACGAGAACCGCAAGAAATTTTAATTGGTGATATCCTGGGCCTCAAATTATTTATCGAATGAGTGCACATGATGCTGAACTTGGAGGCGAGAGTTGATTTGCTCAATTAGTCTTTCCCTTATTTTCAAAACACGTCAAGTTACATTCTCATTGCTTTTATCTTTACCGTGTCAATAAAACAATCGCCGAAAGGCCTCCAAAAAGTTCGATTTACGGCGATTTGAGGCGGAAAGTTTTTGAGTCGAGGTTTTCGATGTATTGTTTATAAGGGAATTCAGAGAGGGACTTGACAAAAATTCGAAATAGGGAGGTATTTGGTTCGAGTTATTGAGGTTCGACTGTGTTAACTGTATCGTCAGAAAGTTCCCCATACAGGTACTAACGAGGGTCCCTGTTTCAAATTGTTTAATCTTTTTTCTTATTCTTTTCCAAACAGAGTGTACCGAGTTCCCCGTTGGCCCCGGAAACACTGACGCAGGGCGGAGAAACCGGAATCAGTTCCGAACTCAGTTCTTCCTTGTCCCGCACACCGCCGCAAAATTCGTCTGGTTTAGCTTCGCCTTCCTCTGGCCGGTTCACGTTTCCCGGATCCTTGAACGACTTGCGTCATCGACGCAAACGCGACAAGGAAGCCGCGTCGTCGTTGACGACAACGACGACGGGATCGTCGACGTCGATTGCGTATTCGTCCCTGCTTCGCGAAGACACGGACGGGGAACGAGAGCACGACGTGGCGGTGTCGACGCATTTGAGTGTCGGACGGTGTCCGAGTTTGCAGACGGACTCGACGACGGCGCGGAGTTTGTACGGGCCTCCTTCTCAAGTGTCGCCGTCGGGGTCGCCTCTTGCCGCCGCTGGACCGAGGCGAGCAGCTTTTTTTTTTACCTGTTACAGTATTTATTTATTTTCATTATGTTCGTGTGGATAGGCGTCAAGGGTGTCTTAATTAACATATGTAGTCCGATTTTTTCTTTAAAACCTTCCGATGCAATGTAGTGGCGCTTTTGTTCCCGTGAGTCGTCCATAATTCGAGATGTCTTGTAGCTAAACCTTGTAAATCAATGGTGCTCATTATTTTAAAATTATTTTGGGCTTGACGAACATTCCAGGCCCCCAGTCTGCTAATAAATTCATGGGAACAGAAATGAATTCGCTGCGAAGATAATTTCCTTTTGAAGAACTCCAGCGGGATGGGTAGGACATTTTTAGGGGACCAACAAAATTTGTTATACAGTACAGTAAAATCTCGTTTCGAAGAAGCTGTTGGGACGGGGAAATAGCTTCGTTATAACGATACATTCATTTTAAAGTGATTTGAATAATATTGTTGCTATTGGGTGAGGACCTGAAAAACGAATATCTTGTAACCAGTAACGTAACCGACGATATTCGTTTTTATGAGATTGCTTTGTACCGAAAACATTTTTGTAGACTCTGTTTGAATTACAGTATGTAGCTGAATGAGACGGCAAATTCGTCCCAGATTCCATGGAAATCTTTCCAGAAAGTTCTTGAATAAAGTGTTACATAAATCGGTGCCCAGAATAAAATCTGATGAAACTAGGGAACAACGCTCGATGCGATGGAAAAAAAGATGAGTAATTTTAGCTGTTGTACGCTTTGAACATTATTTTGGTAGCATCAAATGAAGCATTCGTTAGTTTCTTTGTTCCCTCTCAGAAAAATATTAATTCGGATGAGAATGTACTTCTTTTTTAGAAAGAGTGATCATGTTTTAATTTACTTTTTCTTGTCTGAAACACAGGAAACGTCCGGATACTTTGGAGATGCCGCGCAAAGAAGCCGGCGGCGAAATCAACCTCCGAGCGAAATCATCTCCGTCCATGTCGAGGAGCAGGAATGAGTCCGAGAACGAAGACAGCGTTTCCGTGCGGCCGAGAAGCACGGTTACCATCACAACTGCAGCCGTAGCAATGTGCATGATTGCCTGCTCTCTATACTTTGGATTCGCAGTCGTCTGGTTCTTGTGTGGGTTCCTGACGTGTTTGGCCCTGCGGGAGCTAGTGGTGCCGGCGGTTTTTGGGCCAGCCAAGATCCCGAAACCGTCCCCGTTGCCGGACTATTCCTCGATGCCGCCGCTGACGATTGAGTCGACTGAAGACAGGATTGAAATGGAGTCTGGGGTCTTTGAAGAGCGACCAATGCCGGTTTATCAGGTTCTGAATTTTTTTTCTACCGATTTTCGTTGTGAAAGAAATGAGAAGATGTATGCATTTAATAAGATGTCCACGGTCTTACTCGGAAGTACAGTTAACCCAACCCTTGCCTTCAATTTCAGCATCCTGTCAACTGATACAAAAAGCAATTCAAGGCCCAAAATATCACGAATTTCAATTTCTAGTAATTTTGTTTCCCACTCAATGAAAATGATTCTTTCCCTGACTGGAAACCTCCCTAATTCGAATTTATTTGCTAGTCCCTTGAAGTTTGACGTGAAGAGGTTAGACTGTATTTGAACCCCTTTGTTTTTGCTCGAACATTTTCTTGTCCTGAATGACTCGCCCTTTATCTGCCTGGAGAAAGTAAAGATTTTATTCACTTTTCTTCAAATTTTGACGCGTCTGAAAAGCTGAAACTCGTTGTTTGAATGTACGCTACAGTAGTCGTTTTTAATGCGAGGCTGTGTTGCTTTTCATGCGCGACAGGGTTGGATGTTTGAATACCCGAAAGACTCGTGGGATCCTACGACGAATCGCATGAAGAACCTGTTGCCGATTTACGTTCGACTCGAAGGTTCCAAACTCGTTCTGACTGGAACCAGGTCAAAAATTCCCATGCGTATCATGTGGAACGAAACCGCGCTTGATCCAGTATTTACGTCCCGTCGGGAGTTTGACATTGCGGGATGTCCAGTTTACCTTCTTCCTTTCACTCTTTCAAGAACCAGGTGAGATTACGTACCTCAACATGAGCTTTCTTGCTGCGGTTCTTGTAAATATGACTTGGAAAATAGGTGGTGAATACGATGGTTGTCCCAGTTGGACGCGACCTCGAATATTTTTAGAGTAGGTGTGATTGTTGAGAGAAAAAAAAAGTCGTGGCATAGCCCTTGATGTTCTAAGGTTCTGGGATTTTTCTCGGATTTTTATAAAAGTCTTGAAAACACTGCATGATGATTATTAGAAGGTTTCCAGTCACAGCCGTAGTTCTCCACCCGTGTCACAGGGTGCTAAAAATTTGTCGGGCTAGCTAAACGACTGAATTTTCTTTTTAGCTTTTAAGCTTTAAACCATTATCCAATGGGTAAAGCAAAATTGTTTTATTTTAGCTAGACTGACAACTTTTTTGCACTGAATTTTTATTTGATGCCTGACTAACCTCCTTAAATCACCTAATTTACTTTGAAATGTTAAATTTTTCTGGCTGCGGATTCAAGTTTCATATTTCTATTCAATTCCTAGGCTGTGGAACCGGAAATATCCGATTGTGATAGATTTGCGTCAACCGGAACAGGACACTCCAGAGACTCGTGAAAACAACAACAAAGGCTGTGACCAGCAACCGAAACCTGTAAGTCGCAACCCAGTTTCATGCAAGAAGGGCACGTTTTTTAAATATTGTACATTTATAAAGCTTGGCTCTTTTTTTCAAATTTTTGCCGAATGTGATGGTTCAGAATTCAGGATTGTCCTGTTATTTTACTGCTTGAAGCGGTGGGGATTTTTTTTTCCTTTCACGCGTGAGTTTCTTTACCAGTAGATAGATGTCGTCTGAATTCTCAGATAGTCTTGTCAGGTTTACCTCGGACGTAGGGTTTGTTGAGGGTTTTCCCGTGAAATTATTGATCCGGGCGACACCTTTCTTACTTTCTAGAAATCAGTTTTGAGGTCGAATAACGTTAAAATCAAGTTTGGAAACTTTTATTTTAAGATTTATTTTTCGGGCGATGATTAAAACAAATTTATTAATATTGCCGAAAGACCCATGTTCTCTTTTTTTTTGTGCATAATTTTTGCTTCTTTTGTGTTTCGTTCTGTGGAGGAACCGGAGAAGAACGAAAAACCTGCTGTCGACGACCCAAAGGAAGAGAAAAGCACGTCGAAGCGTTTGAAAGGTGGTGGATCGACCAACAGTAAGAAACGTCGCGTTGTCGGAGTTTTGCATCGAATGGCCAACAAACCGAATCCATATGCAGAATCGGAAGCATCGGATATAGGCTCCCCGGATTGCGACCAGTCGCCGAATTTTGAATTGATCGACGCTGGAATGTGTTCTCAAGAACGGCTGTATATCTTTGCCAGAGCCGATCGGGAGAAGGAAGATTGGTGAGAGATTCTCTCGAGGTTTCACAATATTGAATGGGGCTTTGAGCAACGAACCTAATCCGTTTCCGGGGGACTGGTTCATTGCACAAAGCGTTGATTGTCCAAGACATGATTTTCCCACGGTAGCCTAGAGAAAATCATGTAATTGGTTCCGATGGCACGATTAAATCAAGGAAAGGTGAAAAAGATGGAAATTCTGGATCGTACAGTAAAAAATTATTTTTGATACCGATTCTATCGTAGATTGAAAATTATTTGCAGCAACAAAATTCGCTGCAGTAATTTGACTTCTAAAAATTTCATCGAAGTTTGACTTTCTCTTCGACTTTCAAATGATTTTTCATTTTCATTCCCATTGGGATCACGCTTGGGAAGAATTTAATTAAAAATAAAATTTTATAAAATTGTACCTTTTTCCTCAATTTTTTTGGGATTTAAACAATTATTTTTCTTTTGACTTGAGGTTTTTCCTCAAGTCGAATTCATTTCTTTCTACTCAATGGTGGTCGAACCAGGGTTCGTTATGGAAGTCGTTGGCGTTCGTTGTTCACGGACCCACTGCAGTATTGAGATATAGATACTCTTTCATTCATGGAATAGCTAAAAACTGAGGATTCGGGCAGTCAAAGAATTTCGGTTCTCCGGAATGAATACGCTGAAGCAGCATTTGTCTGCCTGTGTTTTTGGCACGTGTGCGAAAACGAGAAAAGGCTTATGGATTTTCGCGCCGACTCTAGGGGAAGCAAAAAGTTCCCTAGCGATAGAAAGAATTTTCTCATAACGCATGCAGAAATGCGGCGCAATTGATGTTGAATTCGTCAAAGAAGATTTATATGCAATTTACAGAATTTAATTTGAATGAAGCTATGCGAGGATACGGGTAGACTCTCTCCACAACGATCTTGTCTGCAAAATTTTCTCTGTATAACGCTTTTTTTCCCCATAGGGTTCTCTCCCGATGTTATACGGCAGTGTTCCCCAACCTGAGGAAGTTTCTCCAGGCTAATGAATTCTTCACAAGTAGCAATAAAGGACATTACAGTATCTTTATTTTCAATTTTGGCAAGACAATGGCAGTTAAAATGATCTGAATAAAGATTGATCTTGGCTTTTCTCCTAATAATACTTCAGACAAATTTTAACCTGATTTAATGGGTTTTTTCTTTGGAGTCTGAAAAACCTTTCTTCGAGCCCACCTTTCCATTTTTTGAAGGCATTCCACTATAGCTGCTCCATCGGTTCCTGAACTAATTTTACAAAAAAAAAAGCAGAAGCTTTTCAAATATCTGCCATTCGAACTGTCTTTCAAGCAAAACTTTTTTGAGCATGAAAAAATTTAATGATAATTTGCTGGTCATCAGAAAATTGCATGAAACTTTGCCAGTCCGCAGAATTTTTGTTTTGGAAATTTGCCGGTCCGCGGGACCAAAAAGGTCGGGGAACACTGTTATACCGGGTTCTCCACAACAATTTTTTTTCCTCTGGCCCTCTGAATTTTGTTTTATAGCTATTCCACTTGTAGAGCTATTCTTACAATTCATCCTTTTCTCATTAAAAGGAGAGATCTTCATTGAAACGCTTTTTAACCAGACTTCTTGATTTGATTTTAGGTTCAGACGATTGTCGGCCGCCTCCAAAGGACTGGATTTGAACGGGGCAGTGCCGTCACACTCCTCGACCCCTCTGAACAAAAGCAACGAGGAGAACTGGTCTCAGAGAGCTTTAGATGTTTGGATCGACACCTTGTCATCCTACTATTCCCCTTCCGTTCGGCAAAGTAGAAAGATGATCGATTTTGAAGACTATATGCGAAACATATTTCGCAGCCAAGTGGTGAGTGCGATTTTTCATCCGATCTTCGTCCCACCTTTTTTAATCGCAAAGTACGAAATATTTCTTTTCTGACGATTGGCCTGTTGAAAGAAAAGAAAAATTTCTAACTTACCTCCTCCATTTGCACGTTAGTTTGCACGTACTGTTTGAGTGACGTTTGTTGGTGCGGTGGTTCATTTATTTCCGTGGTGGTGGTTGGGGTAAAGTTGGATGACCGCGTGCGAATCAACCTCGGCGTTTACAAGGGACCTCGGATCCTGCGTGTGAGGTTTAAGAAATCGCGCGGGATGGGGAAAAGCTGTGCGAACGCGGTGAGCCAAAAACTTCATACGGTCTATTGCTTGATGTTCAGATTAGGCGACATTTTCTGTTTACGCCCCCTCCTTCCTTGTGTATGTATGTATGTATGTATGTACAGTGCAGTATACAGTATATGTGATTGTGTAATTTTTTTTTAGCTTGGTTGCAAAAAAAAATTAGTTCATCATGTGGGTTTTTTTTTTGGTGGCTTCAACGACATACCTTGATTGCTGGAATATTAGACAGGTGTCGCCTCAATCGCGTGTGCGACAAAGAGATGAACATTGGGGCCCCAACATACGGACAGTTTGACTATGGGGCTCACAAAACTCTTAAAATATGCCCCGACATGGACGCTTTGCCAACCTTTTTAGAAAAACGAAAAATTTTGAAATCCAACAAATCAGGCTTCTGTATTCATGTAAAAAATTTTAAAAAATTCCATTTTAAAATTACTCTTATTGATAATCCAAAACAGGCGAATTTTGTGCTTCCTTTTTTTTCTAGAGTTTTTCTTTTTTCATCATCTTTGCACAGTGTAGCCAAGACTTGAGCTTGTTCTTTGATTTTTGGGCTTGTTTTTGTGCCAAAAAATCGATTCTGCGTGGACATCTTCTGCAATTATTTTCTAAATCTTCGTCAGAAATCTCGAGGAAAAAAAAATTTTCTCCAGAAAGAATGGGAAAACGTGATTGAAAATGCGAACGTTTAAGATTTACCGGCGAGTTTCAATTGTGTCCGCATCTCGGGGCCCCCATCACTAACATATTTTTCAGCGGCAAAACTGATTTCTTGGACGAATATTAACCTACTGTATTGTCATCCAAGCTAACCTGACGTTTACCTTTTTCCAAGGTATTCCTGCTCAAACTTGACAAAATGTTAAATTCAGGCGACACATGTGTGTGTGCAAATGAATGACGGATTGAGGGAAATCCGGTTTTGAGTCACAAATGCTCTTCTTGAAAAGCTGACTGGATGAAGAGATTAAATCTTTTCGCGAAGCGAAGTAAAGGGTCTCTAGTAATAATTACGGCATAACTGACCTTCCCGCAATTAACTTCATTTTATCTGAAAAAAAAAAAACCTGCGGCCTTAGCCGGACGTGAAATATTCATCATTCGCGATTTTAAAGTCGCCAAATTCTGCTGAGCTGGTTTATGACGTACACTCGTAGAGTATTTTTCTTTTATTTTTGAAATTTTTATTTGAGAGCTGAACTTCGGCGCACGCGATTATCGGGAGTTTTCTCTCTCCTCTCTCTCTCCCGTCCTTATTTTCGCAAAATTTTAATACTGTACCTGTTTGCTTGACGATGTGTATTTTGAACAGAAGTTCAGGGAGATTGCGATCAACTTCCGGATGCCTAAAGTTTTCTCGAAGCTGAACGTGACTCAGTTGCTGATTACGCTCCAACTACAGTACTTGAAATTCAGCGCAGCGCATTCATTTATGATTTGTTTATAGTGATTAATCGGTTTTCTGTGGAAGGGATTGCATCCCAGAAAATTACTGTAAGGTTCAGTTATATTTTTATTAGTATTCCCCCCCCCCCCCCTTATCTAGGTAAATTTTTACGCTACTGTAATTTCCTTCCGTTGTTCGTCTTTAGAGAACCCAGCCTTTTCTAAGAAAAGACGAATTTGCTGAAAAAAGACGAAAATGTATTGAACGTAGGGCATGACCAACCATTGTTTTTATTGTGAAAAATGGTGAATTGAGTCGCGAGCAATTATTCTTGAATGAGGATCCCAAAACAATTTGAGCAATTGAAATCTGTCTCAAAATGCATGCTTACATTAGGCATAGAGTTGTGTAGGTATTTAAGTTGGGTTATTTAGGCAGAGTTGGATAAATTTCCGTCCGCAAATCCTGCTTTTAAATTTGTGGTTAGTTGGAAGAGTTGGAAATTACTGTGGGTGGAAGGTTTATTCACGTTACACAGAAAATGAATATCTGTATACAGTATGAAATGGTTGGAAAAATCGCCTCCGTTTGATTTTGGTCGCATTACAGTTGAATAAAAAATATTGAAAAAATTCGCGAAGAAACGTCTTGTGCCGTACCAATAAAAAGTTTTGAGAATGGCCATGCTGTGTGAGCGGAAGTTCAGAACTCTCCAGCACATTTCAATTTCCCAAAATTATAATTTCGACTAGGATAAAATTACTCTATTAGAATACTTGTAAATTCGTGCTTCGTGTTATTTCTTTTCGTTGCTGTGGTCGTCCTTTTTGGGTTGGTTTCGTAGTCCATGTGGTGTCTTCCGTGGTTTACGTAACCCTTCCTTACATATTTGTTTTCCGGATTGTAGAGGTCGATATTCTAGGGGTTACAATTATATAATTTGATCGGTTCTTTACTTATGGACTTTCATAATTATTGATTACGAAAAAAAAAAAAAAACTTCTAAAATCCAGTTGAGAACGTCGGAAACCATGTGTATGTCCATGTTCGAACTTAAACATCGATGGATCTAAATTGGAATTCGAAAACCTTCGCGTTACAAATGCTGCTCTGAACTCAAATGAGCGAAAGTCAAACCCCGTCAAGACGCCCCCGATAAGCCGCCACCCTCAGCAGCCGCCATTTTTTCGAAGAAGAAAAAATCGAATGTGATTATAAAAGCATTGGAAACCCCATTAAAAACGCCATCCGCCAAAATTATTGACCACTCTGATATAATCCTGCCAATACATTTTGTCTTCGATAGCCCGCCAACAAAATTCAAATTTCTGCGAGAGAGGTTTCCAATTTTAATAGAAAAAAAGACGAACAGAAAGATGACGTGATTTACTTCTGGGGGACATTAGCTGATGTAATTTGTGCATTCCAGGGTTATTTTGATTGTTTTCTAAAATAATGAGAATATAATTTCCTATTAAACTTAATTTTTATATTGTTTTAGTTTTTATTGATAAATGATCAATGTCTAACTGCAACAAACCTCACGAACAAATGATGGCAGCTTATCGAGGCTTAATTAATGCAGTAAAATTTCGTTACAACGAACTCCCAGGGACCTAATTACAAATTCGTTACAACTAAAAATTCGTTGTATTGAGATTCATGGTTTTTACCAAATTTAGATTTAATTCCCAAGAAATGTTTCATTTTGTGTTTTTTTTCAACACTATCGTTTCTCTACAAAATTTTTTTTTTCTTGGAAGAAGATGGAATCTTGCTCCATTTAAAGTTTTCCAATTTCAGCCATGTATTGAATAATCCCTGCGGCCTATGCATGAAATCAGGGCCACAACTTCGTTTTAATGTACTTTACTGAGATTAAAGCCTAAAAATTAATTTGTTAAAATGATATTTTTATGAAATTGCGCCTGTTGAAAAACTGCCAGGACCCAAGAAAAAATTCGGTAAAACGAGATTCGTTGTAACGGAATTTCACTGTACAACAAAGACAACAACAACAACAAAAAACGCGTCGTTTCCCCGAAAACGTAGCCCGCAGAGGAGGACCCGGTTTGTGTGAACGTAGTGGCCAAGGGTCAAAACAGCTCCGGCAAATCCCCGGGCCAAGACGAAGAATCTGTTCCGAACGGCACTGGAGGGAAGACCATTCAGAACATCAAGCGGAAGGCCTTTCACAAGCTCGAGACTGCTAAGACGAAAACGCTTGACAAGCTCGATGGGCTCATCTCGCGCCGTCCGCAGGGCATCGACCTAGAGGTACCTTTCTTGTTTGGGAAAGGGTACGATTTAAAAAAGAAAAAAAACAAATTTGAATTTAAGGAAAAACAACAACAAGCGAACGAACGAAGGAAGGAAGGAATAAAATAGGAAAAGAAAGGATTGGGTAAGTTGGGTCGAGTTGCGCTTGACGAAACAATTTTAAAGCTGGTCATTCACGAATATAAAGGGGTTTCCGAAGGGTTTCAAACGCGTCCTGTTGCCCCTTGACCAATCTGAACTTTGTAGGTTTTTTTTTTTTTTGTCGAGCATAGGCATATGTTGCGAAGGTTGTCGCAATTTGGTGAGACCTCTCTCTTTTTTTTCGAGTAGATGTGATTGCTAAAAGAAATCCTGATTGCGTAAAGCCCGTAATGTGCTAAGGTTCTGGGGATGTTTTTTTTTTAATTTGTAAAAAAGTTTTATACCAGTTTACTGCACGATGATAAATAAAAACTTTCCTTTTGAAGCCAGAGTTATCCAACCATGTCGCAGAGATCTACAATTTGTCAGGCCAGCTAAAAAAAATTGAAATTTTATCGCCGCGACCTCCGATATTAAAAAAAAAAACATGATGTTCTAAGGTTCTGGGATTTTTTTTAATGATTTTAATTTTTTAAGAAGAAAAAAAATTCAATTTACTGCATGATGATAAGTGAAAACTTCAGTTACCGCCAGAGTTATCCACCCATATCATAGTGGGATACACATTTGTCAGGCTAGCAATTTTTTAAACATCAATTAAAATATAGAAAATATAATAGTAAACAAAATTTTAAATTCTTCATTGGCCTGAACAACTTTTTTTTACCTGACCTGTGGCTCTGGCTGTGATTTAAAAGTTTCTACTGATCTTCATGCAGTGGATTGAGATAATTTGTTTTTGAAAATCCGAAAAAAAATACCAGAGCTTTAGAACATCTTGAGCTGTGTCATGATTCTTTTTACCATCACGCCTACTTTAAAAATATCAGAGGTCTCGTCCAACTGGGACAACCCTCATATTTCCGTGTTTTTTTTTTCAACTAAGGTGAAGTTTTCTCTTTGCCCACAAGAAAAGAGGAAAGATTGAGACCAATAAAAGTGTTATTTGTGTGTTTCTACTACCAGGACTTCTGAATGCGACTCCTTTTCTTGAAACTTATTGTCAACCGTCAATTTAGTGCCTGCCGATTTAATGCCCCTAAAAAAGCATATTTCATCGAATTTTTAGAGAAATTTTTCGATATTTTTTTGCCAAACATGAGAAGTGATTGAAAATTTTACAACTGAAGTCTTTGGGGAACTGTGATTGAACACGCGGAATTTCTAACGTATGAACACCAGTCTGAGAATGCGCGGAGTTTTGCTCTTGTATTGGTGATTTTTTTCGCAAATGATTCTCCCTTGCATTGAAATTCACCCAATTTTTTTCCTCTTCTGCAATGATTATTCTGTGCGGTTCGTTTTTTGGGTTTGCTCTATTTATGTTTTTACAATTCGCACGATTTTCAAGGTCACACTAACCATTCACTATGAGCATGTTTTCTTATCCATCCAGTCGTAAACCGTATATCACGTAGATTTTTAGCAGTGCTCGTCTCCTCTTGGACATTGTTTCCTATGAACTGTACTGTAGCAGTACTATTACGGGAGAAAAGAAAGAAGAAACACCTCGTGGGAGTTTTCGAGCTTAGACTATATTTTTCTCCGTTAGTTCAATAACGCGTATTGTGTTTTTTTTATTATGCTAGAATTGGAATCTAGCGCAGGAAGTGTACCGTATTTATTTGAGTACCACAAGCCCTTGAGGAAGAAATGCACCAAGAATTTTTTCAGTCTAAAAGTTTGAAATTTTATTTCCAAGTAAGACTTGCACCTCATTTTTTCCACCTTCAAACTTCGATTTTTTTTTCAGAAATAAGAACGCCCAAATTTTAATCTAGACATGAATTGAACTTGAATCCGAGCAATTTTCTTTTTTTTGCATTAGAGTAAGCTTTTTCTGTTCAAATTGTTCCAAAATTTCCCATCAGAATCAAGTACAGTTGAACTTTAAGTCAAACGTCAAGTGATGAGCAAAGCAAAATTCGAGTTAGGGAGGTTTCGAGTTGAGTAAGCAAGCAATTTTGTTGGTAGAACGAAAGGATAAGACATTTTATTATTTGATGTCAGCACAAGTGAACTTCTAAAATTTATCGAAAATTTTGTACACAGCTATGATACGCACCCCTATTTTTTTCCTCTCAATTTTGAAAAACAAAAAATGTGAGAATGCTACTGGAATAAATACGGCATTTTTCCTTGTCTCTCTGACCTAGTGCACTGATTGAAAAAAAAAAGTACGATTAGCAGCAGTTGACTGGAATGAGAAGTTCATCATTTCGTGTGTCCTTCGCAGATTACGGAGTTGGATGGAGAACAGGAGACTGGCGTGGATTCGGTTGGTGAAGATGTCACAGCGTTGGACGCTGACCTGAGGCCAGTGTCTCCGTTGGACACTTCTAGCGAAACGGCGGGTTTTGAAGCTTCGAAAGCGTCTCCGGAAGTCGTTGCTGCGACTCCAGACTCGACGGAGGGCCAGGATGCTGAAACAATCGCTGGTTCGATTTTTTCTTTTTTTTTTTTTTACAGTACGATTTTTTTTTTTTTAATATCTGCGAGGTACTGTCAAACCTCTTCTAAACCGCCAACGTCTGCGCTGAATGATTTTGGCGGTTTATCGGGGTGTTGAAGTTTCTAGATGTTTTGTGGAAAAAAATTTAGACAAAACAGACAGAGCACTTCTTGAGTTCCTTTGTTAGAAAATAATATTCAATAGGTTTTACCGTCTCAATTAAGACCAGCACCCCGACTTTTTGGTCAAACATTTGTCCAACAACCCATCCCTGGGTAAGACGAGCACCCCATTTTTTTGTTTGCCGGAAATAACAAATTTTGAAATCTCTTCTGCGGCAGCGAATAATTCTAGGCTAATTAATACAGTATGTACGAGGTTCTAATGCAAATTTTAAAAACTGGGTTTTTCAAAACTTCGAATATTCGAAGATTTTATTTTCGTTCGCCTGCATTTTTGACTGAAGACTAAAGAAAATGTTTTAATCTGTGCTGTTCTGTTTTTATTAAACCCTCATTCAATGCTCTAAATCATTTTCTTTTTGAAAACCAAAAAACAAAAATTAATTAAGCGTGAAAAATATCGAGGGTTTGAAGCTCTGTCCCAGAGTGATATCCTATTTTAGGATTTGTGACACTAGTTGGCTCAAGTGCGTTGAAATCTTTCTACTCCAAGTTGTATGAAGTTCCAAGTGAATCCGGGTTTCAACTTCTGTGCTTGAAGTTGTGTGATCGATCCAGAATCGTGTTCTATATATATATATATATTTTTTTTTTTTCGAATAGGATCGATGTTCCATACCCTACATCCGACGGAAGTTGCGTCTCATGTGCGGTGGTTGAACTGCCTGTTGTCGCGACTCATGTTCGACTTTCTGTGCGATCAGGATTTTGAAGACATGGTTCGGCACAAAATTTCATCCAAGCTCAAAAATATACGCGTACGTAATTCGTTTACCGAATATCAAAATATTATGAGTTTCTCGCGAATTGGATCATCATCTCTCTTTTATTGATGTTGCTTCCGATTTTGTTCTGATGAAGTTGGGCATTCGTGCAACATTTAACGTTGAAGTTTAAAGGAGGGAATTCGGCTGTTTTTCCCCCGATTTCTTAGAGTGTCGTGTTTTTTCGAATATAAAAACCTTATTTCTCAGGTATAGTCCTGAAAATAAAAACTCTTCGAAATTCAATGACGTAAAACCGAAAGCCTTGGTTGGTTCATCAATTGAATAGTTCAAATCATGATTTCTTGAGGAACTATTCGAGATCAGACTGTAAAACTGAAGCGCGAGTAAAATTGATGTTATCTTTTCAACTTCTCTCAAGAATTTTAATCCAATGAGACTCCCGACACTTCCTGCAAAAATAATGAAATCGTTTTTAGCGCACCAAAAAAAAAAATAAAATTCTTTGGATCGATGGCATCTTGTACTGAACTATTCTAGTAAATGCCGTAGTATGGTAATCTGTTGATTTTATTCTCATCAGGTGCCTGGAGTGGGGAAGATTGCATGTATTGATTTGGACCTGGGAAGCAGCTTGCCGATCATTCACCGGACGTCAGCGCCAGTCATGGACGAGCGCGGATTCTGGATTGACTTTGACATTTCTTATGGGGGCGGGTTCCGGATAGCCATAGAAGCCAATATAGACCTTAGGTGAGTTCTCCTGCTAACGATGCCAATTACGAGCTGATGATGAGATACATTACTTCTTGTAATGAGCGAAGAAGATGATGTGTCTTTGCCAACTTACCCCGATGACGCGAATACGAAGAGCAATTCTCCTACGTTTCGAAATCGTGAAAGATTTTTTTTTTCGCTGAATTGATGTTCACCCGTGGAATTGGGCGTTTAGTGAAATATATTTTCTTTAAAAGAATGCTCTATAGGTATCATAAGACACGTTGTTTCTCGTTATTTTTGACTGAAAAATACGCTTTAAAAATTATTTCTTTGTGGGGCCTCTTCTAGGTAAGCAAGGTTAATCTCGTCATCAAAAATGAGAACGATTAGCATGTGATCTTCATACCTTCATTGAATTTAGAAGACATGTACGAGTGCAATATTTTATTAATAGACTTCTGTCTTCGTTTTCGCCCGATGTTTTCGGACAGTACTTTCGTGGTTTGTATTGGTTTAAGCTTGTTCAAGGCTCGTGAAAGGCATTTTACGTACAGCACGCGTAAAACCAAATCGATAATCAGTTTTTTAGTTATCTTTTCAATGGCGCAGTGCTTCAATGGGACATTTACTGTAATTGAGTTTCAATCAGCGTTTTTTTTTATGAAGTGATTTTTAATGCAGTTCAATTACTTTTCATCTTTTTCAGGACGTTGGGGAACGATCAGGATCACCAAGACGAACAGCAGAATGCATCTGTGGCGAGTGATGACTCCCCTGGACCAACTCCAGAAACTGCATCTGTAAAAGGAAATTCCGATGACGAATACAGGTAATTTTACCTTTTATATTCTTCCCCGGTTCTTTAATATGTCAACACCAGTGCTATAAGTGTTTTACTTGCTCGATTCTTGTAAAAATCAAATATAGGTTGAATTCTTCGGTTTTTTGTTTTGTTTGTGAGGATGGTGATACAGGCGACATCTACTGAATGATCCTAGGAGCAAGCTGCCATAAGATGGTATCAATTGACTGGCTTTGTGAAGTTGATGTGTTTTTCTATAATTTATTTTTGCATTGAATTCTCCCTTTTCTTTTTGAGAGGGTCTGTAAGATTGATGTTGAAAATGTCGGTTTATTTGAGGAGCTCAGTCACGATGCTTTTTTTTCAGTTGAATTCGATTTTTGGTAATATTGGATTATTTTCACGTGCGATTATCATGGCGAAAATGAGCCGTCACTGTCTCGAAAAAATGGAAATTATTTTGTGATAACTGTCCGTCCATTTTGATGTGTAGTCCGTCGAGTGAAGACGAAGATGGCGGAGGTTCCACGACAATCAAGAGAATATTCGACCGTGTGACGACGTCAAATTATTTCAAACACGTGCGTGAACTCAAATATGTCAAAAAGGGTGTCGAGGCTTTGGCGAAGACCCCGTTGCTTCTCTCTGTCGAGCTTATACAAGTATTCGGTGTGCTCACCATCAACATTCCTCCTCCGCCTGCGGATCGCGTTTGGTGAGCATTCGAAATTCCCCTCAAGTTTTTTGATGAGGGTTTTTTCTTTCTCGATTTCTGTTTTGAATTACAGGTAACTGTGTATTATTTGTTGGCGGAGTTTAGAAATTGAAGTGTATCGGGTGCGTCGATTATTGGACAAGCTTTTGATGGGGGTAGTGAATCATTAGGGTTGTCTTAGTTCCGCGTGGGATTGAATATTTCTGACCCTGGTAGAAAAATTGAAAAACTTCCACGGCTATTCCCCATGATGTTTTAGGCATCTGAAATTGTTTTCAATTTTTAGGACGATTTTCTGGCACCTTGCTGGATGAGAAGGGAATAATTCCCAGTCATGGCCAGAGTTTCCCACGCTTGATTGAATTTAGTCGATAGATACATATTTTAAATTACCTCAGCTTTTTGATTGAAGTTCTGTCGATTTCTTATTTGAATTAACTGGATATCATTTTTCGTCAGATGTTTAAAATGCATGTGTGTAAAATATTTCTGATGCTTCCGGTTTGCAAATGAACTGTAGGAAAATTCCTTCTGTTCCTGGTGTTGCTTTCTCATACAATGTCAAGTTTTCAAGTTAGGGGAACTAGCATTTTTTGCTTTCATAAAAACAGAAAGGCTAAATCGGTGATTTTTGGGACGTTAAATAGTTTGGTAAATTAGTGTACATTACAGGATATTGAACTTGAAGGCAAGCATCAATTTGTCCCATAAGCCCCTTACTTACTTTTGAAAAGTTACATTTTTATTGATTTTCTCATTCCTTGGTTCCTAGAATAATAGCCAAAAGCACTGATTAATTTGAATTTTAGAGGGTTGAGGGGGAAGTCTTTGAGCTACAAAGGTCTATACATTGTTCATGGGGGGACTTTGGACAAAGACTGAACACTATTTTACACAGGGAGGTTTTTGAATTTAATAAGTTCAAGTTATCAAGGTGCAAGTGTATTTTATAGTGAATTGCTGATCTCCGGAACGCCTAAAAATTCCTCAACTGAGTAATTAGGAAAAATGCGTCTAATTAAAATGGATGATTCATTCCAGATTCGTGAGAATTTCCTGATGAATTCTTGAAACAAATCATTAAATGAATCGGAAAGCAGCGTGAAATGAAAGCAAGAACGAACTAAAAAAAATGGTCGAAACAAACGGAAATATTTAAAAGCTTCGAAAAACATGCTGGCAGCCAGATTCACCCCAGTCCCAGCAGTTGTATATTTGTTGTATGTTTCTGGAAAATCACTTCCCGTGCATTGTGTTATCTGAAGCAAGTTGCACTGTCGGAACAGAAAATCGGTTACCGTCCGAGTCCATTGGGAATAGTCAGTTTTAATGGGTACCATCACCACTGTCAGCGTTTCGCAGTAGAGCCCAAAAATGTACCGTGCCTTTCTCTATTTCATGGATCTCAGTGATGTGTGGATAGATGTCACTGGAGTGTCAGTCTCATTCATTTTCTACGACGGTTCTTCGGTTTCATCCTTGTGTGTGCGGGTGGATTGAATCAATAGCTTGAAGTGTTTTTTTTTCAGGTTTGGGGTAAATCTTCATAATATGAAGCACCTATTTTTTATAACTTGTCGTTTTTCAAGCGAACCTCACATTTTCTTGATTAATGAACGGAGGAAATCTCAATCGAAGATTGATTGAGTTGAAAATTCTCAACTCCGCGCTTTCAAATCACGTGTGAAATTCACATAGGAAGTATAATATTGTACTGTATAAGCTTGTCAAATTTTGTCCTTTCCTGGAATTCACTTCTGATGTACGCCAACTGCGTTACGGTTTGAGGACATCGTACGTCTACTGAAGAACAAATCAAAACTTGTTGAGGACTTTTTGAATGAATAAGCGTTTTCCTTGAAAGAATTGTTTACAAGCGTAGTGTGTGGTAATTCATTCTTTGATTTCTTACAATATTGAATTCCTACTGATGATTTATGCGCATTGAATTGGTTTTTTTTTTTTTTTTAGGTGGGGCTTCAGAAAAAAACCGCACTTGTTGATCTCTGCACGGCCAAAAGTTGGCCAAACCGCAGTGAATTTATCACACTTGGTGGAGCTCATTGAAGCCAAGCTGTTGGAACAGGTTGATGTGAGTACTACCTATTTCGTACAAAGTCAGCAATTATTTTATTTTGTGTGAGCTAGAGTTCAGATTAGTTAAAGGTCAAAATGATTCCAACTCTTCGGTATAGAAAAATACAAAGCTTTGTGAAAATTGGCCGATAAAAAAAAATCCTAACGAGATTCCAAAACTGTATCAACTTCATTTAGTACGGTAATATCTTGCTTCAACAAAGTATTGTTCACAATTACATTTTTAGGACCTTGGCCACGAGCGACATTGTTATTTGAATTTCTTCCCAACGAATCCTCTTTTCTCGGCCCCATTGATATTGCACGAGAAATGCTTCCAGAACTTGATGAAATGTGATGTTCGGTTTGCAGTCGCAAATTGTAAATGTCGCCCTGTTTATTTCTTCTGCGCAGAAATTCCTCGTTTTCCCGAATATGGACGATATCATTGTTCCCCTCATGACTCCAGTGAGCGCTCAATTCTTGCGTGCACAGTCCTGCATTCAAGTGAAGATGGATGCCGCAAAAAACAAAAAACCGTCCTTCCTTTCTGCCTCTTGAGACCATTTTGATTTCTCACGCAGTTTTTTCTTTTTCGTTTCATTCGAAATGGGAATTCGTTCTTCGGTGATCTTTTGGAAAGGCGAGGTTTCGGTTTCAATCGAACTTTTTGAGTGTGATACCAAGACTAGTGTAGTGAAACAGGAACGAGTGTGTTTTAGAGCTGTAATGTAAAACGCGCTCTCGGTTTTTTGATCTCGTTATTTTTCCTGGTGGTTTCTGGAGTTTTAAGGGCACTGCGGTGTTGGATGACGACGGAAAGGGGGAAAATACTTTTGCAGAATTTGGAAAATAAACGGAAATATCAGCGGTTCATGCTCATTTGTTGCGCTAATTTTGGGATAAGATTTATCGTTGAAAAAGTTCGTGTTCTTGATTCAGTTCATGTGTTACGCCGGTTCGACGTGTCTTCTCAAGTAATCTTCGGAACGAATACTGTATCAGAAGCACAGAGAAATTCCGTGGGAATTGTTTAACTGGTTCTACGTGGTTACGTTTTCCGCCGATGTGATGTGTATTCCTCGACAAACGTGTAGCAGTTTTTTTTTTTTTTGTGCATCAATGTGGTCTCCGGATTTGTGACAAAAATATTCGTGTGAAATTGGAGGAACTACTGTGTCAAAAACTTTTTACGCCGGATTTGCGGGAGCTTTCTTGTCGGTGAAACTGGGTAAAGCACATTTCGCTACGGAGAATGAAAGACTTTTTTGTTGTTGAAGACAATGTATGGGAAAATTGGGACAAATATTCGGTGTTTTACTAGGACTTCCGCAGCTGTGGGATATAATACATGCGAGCTTCGCTAATTGATGTTGCAGCGTGTTATGTTATGTTGACATTCAAGAAGGGGGATGGGATTTGACTCATCCGAGGAAGACGCGAGTTTTCCAAAATTTCAGAGAAAATTTCAATATAATGCGTTGTTCAATGCTAAAAAGGTTTTATTACATACGTGCAAAGCTGATTTGTGAACAACAAACAGTAAATGCAGTTACAAAAGCATGATTTCACACAACCCATAATTCCGCATTTTCCTCACAGCAGTATTGAAAGCGCAAGAAAGTAAAAAGCTATCATATAAGTGACTCGATCCAGGAGAATACAATACAGTATTGAACTGTACTGTACTCCAAAATGCCCTCAAGGCCCTGCGTTTGATTAAACATGACTGCAGTAAGATTCAGAAGCACAGTAACAAAAGAGGAATCGCCATAAATGTCATTTTCTGTTACACACTCTCGTCCATTTTTGAGATTGGCTCTTTAGAACAAAATTAGTTTAGTCCAGAGACCAAAAATGCTCATAAAACGGAACAGAAAGGAAGTCCAAAACGTGATACGCAAGCCACTGCGCGCGTTAAGCTAATTGAAGGCCACGAAGCTTCTATTTAGTGTAACCAAAAGGTAACTGGAAGAAGATGTACTTTTTCCTGTAACCTTTTGGTTACACTAACAGCGAAATTGAAGCTTCGTGGCTAAAAGGAAGCTTAAAGGTGGGAAGCATGAGCTAAAATCTTTCCAATTATTTGACAAATGCACCTTGACTCATAGGGCATCATCATCGGTTCCTTCTTTCTGATCTCCTTCCTGGGCAACTTTTCCACTATAAGCTGGATTACTGAAGTTAGATACAACTCCCTTGTACAGAGGGTTGCTTCCCTATAAGAAAAAATAAATAAATCACGGTGAGTTTTCCTGAACTTGATCAAGAAATGTCTACTTACAGCAGTCAAACCAGCCTTGGATCTTTCTTCTTCAAACCTCGCGTATTCTCTGCTATCATGGATCATAGTAAGTATTTTCCATAGGATTAATGTAAGCAGACCCAAGGCCACAATTGCTCCAATCACACCACCTACAATGCCTGCAAAGTTAAAAACATTCTAGGTTAATAATTAGACAGGACTTCAAACTGCCCAACTTCAAGCAACTGTTCCCAAAACTTGGGCACTGTATTCCATGCAAGCATGTCAACTCAAGGTTATGAGCTGACACTGATTCATGTATAAATAGATGTCACTCCTATGCAACCCCATTTCGACACCTCAATACAGGTGGACTCTCTCTCTCTTTGCAATGATCTTCTCTGTAAAACAATTTTTTTTTGGTTCTCTTCCCATGTTAAAGGGGTTCTCTGCAAGGCAATCTTCTCGGCAACGATTTTTTTTCTGGTGCCTTGAATTGTGTCGTTAGAATATTAGATATTCAAGCAAAAATTGACAAGAATAATTACCGACAACGTTGAGAGGTTCGTAGAGGAAGTCCACCTGAATATTCTAGATGACGGAATTATTCACTCAACCACTGCCACTTAGTGACATCAGTAATTTCATCCAGTAAATTCTCAAGATTTCAGTTTATTCTGCGCCAACTGCTCTGTATCCTCATTCCTCAGAGATATTCCAGACCTCAGTGGAACGGAGAAAGAAACCATTACATCTTCCACGTTGCTACGATTATTTCTTGTTCCCTTGCGAAAATATAACGAGCTTTAAAATGATGTACTTCTTCAGTGGTACGACAAAATCATGATACCTGTACACAGAATCATGAAAATGTAAAACAAATTTAATAATGAGCAAAGGCATATCGCAAGGAAACTGTGGAAACCTTCGATATTCAAGCAAAAATTGACAAGAATAATTACCGACAACGTTGAGAGGTTCGGGACATGAAACAGTCTCCTGAACTCGAACGAAGAAATCACCGAGGCTGTTGGAACGATATGCAAACTGGAAGAGACACTGTTTCTCATCCTGAAGAATGCAAAGTTGTTCATCTTCCATGATGGTATTTTCTGTAACACAAAATGTAATTCAAAGCAAGAAAATTTACAAACGGATACGAGCTGCACTCACGATCCAATGCCTCTAGCGACTTCTGCACTTGGAATGTGCAGTTCTTTTTGCAGGCGTCTTCGTCATCTCCGAACAGTCCGTTTCCAAAGATTTGACACTGCACGCAATGTTTCAGCTCACCGCATACTTCAGGGCACGTCTGGGATGGAATAACATTATTTTTCATGCGATTTCATGAGAATGAAGTTGAATTGCTCGACTGAAGCATTCTTCTGGCAATAAGATTATCGCACTACTGATCTAAAGTTTTCAAGATCATATAAGAATTTGACTGAATAACACAACTAAAAAAAATTTGTTATTCGTTCAAATATGCGAAAGGAAAATTGCATTTTCGTAAAAAATTATTTACGGAAATACACTGAAAAAAAACGAAACCGCCGATTTTTCAGAATTTGTGACTATGTAATTAAAATGGACAAAAAAATGTTTACCGTGAAGTAAATTTGGCACGGAATAAAATTCCAATCAGCTATTTAGAGCGATTTTGAGATAAATTCAGCTCGAAATGAAAGAAGTCTTCTTTCATAAGCTCGGCAGTTCCTCCATTTAGAGCAACTCCATGTTCAATTTACTGTAGCGATGATGATAAAAATTGGAGCAATTTAGAACTTGCAGATGTACTGAATTTAGATTTTTACCAAAAAAACTGCTTGAAAATTGGAAAAATTCGGTATTCAATTTTGTCAACATTTTTCTGTTCCTGTGCATAGGACATTTTTTTTATCCGAATAAGTAATGCACGGCAGATTTCAAAGATACGTAAATCCAAACTTCAATTTCCAGTAAATTGAAAAAAAAATTTTCGATTCTAGAAAAATATTTTTTACATGTACTGTCATCTAGCCCTTCTATTTCAAGAACGGTTGAATTTGTTCTTTTATTTTTTTTTGGACACATTTAATCTTTTACTCAAAACTCGAAAAATCAATACGGCATTCGGAATGACTGGGTGATCCTGACGTCAGCTCATTCCCGGAAAACACAATAGATGGCTTCCCGTCGCAAACGAATGAATCATTTCCAGCAAAAGTTAAACTTTAAAACTCGAAAATGACTACACAACAGATACGTACATAGAAAAAAAAGAGATAAAAATGTCGAACAACTTGAAATCTCACTCACAAGGCACCGTTGGCAATGTCTTCCCGAATATCTGTTCCCGCCACTGGTTTCGTCGCAAACGCATCGATTACATACGCACTTGCCCCGACCCGAGCACAACTCCCGGTCTGGACCACTGCTGCAAGACTCGGTGCTATCCATACAAGAGCAATCCCGGCCTGTCCACAAACCTCGACACACGCATTTGCCGCAAACACACTCGCCTTGACCAGAGCACAACTCGTCTCGCGAATTCTTGTAGCAAGAAAAATTGTCGCACTCGCAAAACCGCCCAGAAATGATTTCCTTGGGGTTCATCCGAGCGTGGCACCGGCATTCTCCGCAAACACATTCCCCGCTGTTGGAGCAGATGATTTCAGTGCGATTGTTCGCTTTGCACGACGACTGAAAACGAAAATACAGAGAGTCATCAAGTTCAGACAACTCGCAGTTTGTCGTTAGTCGACAAATTTCGCACTAATCATCAGGGACATTTGCAAGATTTTCGGGATTCGCGCAATAATCTCATTAATTGATATGTTATTGATTAATTATTGAAAAAACAGGAAAACGTTGACGCGAAGTTCAAGCGGGACTCTTCGTTTCCTGGGATTCTTGAGTTTTGTGAAGACTGTGGAGAGATAAATTTTATAAAATAAAGGAGGTCTCAATAGAATTAATCATTTGATGTGATCGGCCAGTAGGATTCATATAAAGGATTGTTCCGGAAGTTATTCAAACGTAAGACAAAGCAGAGTTATTTGTTACAATTTCCATTTATTCATCAAAAAATAACTGAATAAGAATCGGTCTGGTAAAAAAATATTTGAAAAATATGAGTCGATCGAAATTTGTTCGGATCTTAGGAATTCTTGATTTGGTAAGGTTCATTATTATGGCTGCCCTAGAACGTAAAGCAATTTTTTTAATCAGGTCTGCAATTTCAAGAATTTTGACTTAGAAGATTCACTGTCTTCAATACTGAAAACGGATTTCATTAAACTCGACTGAGATTCTCAAAGACAGCGATGTGAAGTTGACGGGTATGGTGAAGTAAGCTTGAACAGGCATCCAAAAAAAAACCATACTTCGAATTTTTCTGAGGCTCAAGAGAAAATCTTTTGATCAGCCCCTGGTCAAGAATAATCAACCCAGGAAAATTCGAACTGTTCAGACTTGAAAGAACGATTCATTGAAAAAGGTGACGACACAAAAATACAGTACAGTTCTACAATGAGAGGAATTTACCTGGGCTTCATCAATATTCCCTTGGGAAGCATCGCATTCGCAGTTCCGTCCCCGGAAGTTTTCGTGGCAATCACAAACTCCGCATTTCAAGTCACCATTATTGCTGCAATCCGCAGCAGACGCGACGAATCCCTAAAATCCATTCGAAAATCACTTAAGATCATACACCAACTTTTCCATTAAACAGGAAAATGGATAATATAAGAATAATATTCTTGACTTTATGAGGGTTTAAGAGATGAGATTTCAGGCCAGGGGACAAATGTGTAACAAGTGGACTTCGACAAGACTCTATAAAGAATTCATCTTTGTTTGAGACAGCCAGTGACATTCAACAAATTCAATTACAGTAATACATCACGTCTTCGAACACAAATGGAAGTCGTATCACATGGATCACAAATGCTTCACTTTCGGTCAAGCGCTGTCATGGATTTCATCAATTTGACACTGATTCAACAAGAGCTTCAATCCTTCAAATAACCAAGTAACAACTCACGTCGTTTCCAGGAATTTCGCAATCGCAATTGCAAATGATTTCCAGTTCAATGATCATGGACTCATTCACGCCAACGGGTTCAATTTTTATGATCTGCCTACGTTGAGCAGGATCTTCCGGGCATTTCGTGACCTTCGAAAAGTAAGCATTCCACAATCATGCAACCGGAAGAATGCCCAAAATCCAGAAGAATACTCCACCTTTATGACCGCAGTGAACTCAATTTCAGACTCGGCTGTCAATCCTTCGCACCTTGAGGTTTGCCACGTACGTCCACTTGCATTCGTGCATTTGGAAAAATACGAAATTTTTACCGGGCTCGTCGCATTGTCCCGAAGCTCCACAGATGATCGAATTTTCTAAAAAAAATTATTATATTTAACATTTGATAATTTCCGAAATACAGGATAAAAAAATATTATTGCCGTTACAGTTCCTGACCGAGCCTTAATAGTGTTGAAATCAGGGGCCAACTTTGGATATACTGAACGATAACAATTTTAAAAATGAAAGCTGGAGTGAAGCTATTTAAAAGTACAAAAACAAAATACAGTGTGAAGATACCGCAGCTCGGTGTGTCAGATATTCTCTGTTGATTCACGTAAAACATCAGCGCACAAAATATTTTTATGAAATTCGGCTCTCTTCAGCGTGCGAAGAATCACACAAAACAAAAAAAAAAAAAAAAAAAGCCATGCCTACACTCACATGATACTCATCCTTGATAAGTTTAATGACATTCGATGAATCGACGGAGAGGGTGCCAGCCGAGGCACCTTGGATTCTTTCCGAGAGAGCATCATACAATCCGCGGTGCTCATTCGTCACGGCGAATATAAGGTTGATCTGATGATCTTTGACAGTCTGGCTGATCTGGGAGACCGAAGGGAAATCCAGCAAAAGGGAATGATCGTAATTCCCTTCGGAATCCAAATGACATTGCCCATCATTCGGAATGACGATTCCTCCGAACTGTCGTAAGAACAGAAGAGCAAGATGATTAAATCGACGCTGGTTTATTCTTAGAATTGAAACTGTTCCCGAGAACCAAAATACAGCTTTTTTGAAAAATCTGACTTCTGGTCACGTCTTATTTTTCGGCATCTTCGATTTGCATGTCAAGCACAGGAATGCCAACGAAAATTTTAAAATCGTCCCCTAAAATTCCAAGACAAATTTCTACAACGGCGAAATATTCAATTCAAAATGAGTTGAAATTACAATAATCGCAAACTGAAATGCGACGAAGATGGTACAGTACTTAAATCATAAGCAATCAGAAGACACTTTTTTTCTGAAAATATAAAAGGCCTTCGGCTTACAGTCACGCATGAAATTGATCAAGTTCTAAAATAATATTTGGGAGCAGCCTTCAATTCATGAAGGATTACACTCAAGCATATGTATGATTTCCTCACAAATTTTGAATTTCTCCACATAAAAGAAACAGGTACATAAAGTAAACAGAAAACAAAATTTTTTAATTTTCTTGAATTTGCATAAACGAGGTTGAGAAATGAAAAGATTACAAAGTAAGTGTACACTATTCAAAATTGAAGAAATACTGAAATGTAATACCTTCCCAACTCCGGCTTGTTGGAATTTTGCATCCGTCGACAAGACCAGCAAATGGCGGGCATTCGGTCTCCATCCAATCTGTTCCGTGCAAACGATTGCTTGCACAATCGCATCAAAGCTTCCTTCTGGAGAGTCAAGATTTCCCGAGATGCGCGCTCGACTTACTCGATCCTATCAAACATCCGGTGAAAACAAGGGCAATCAGAATTTCTGCGGCTACAATTATGCACAGCATGAATGCAAGAAAAATTGTACAAAACAGAGGTTAGACATTCAGAAACAACCAAACATACACCTGAAATAAATGACATGCATAAATCGATCCACGACCGAGTTTAAAATCAAATCCCAACGAACACACTACGAAATAAAGAAGATTACTACTCACTGCAAACAAATTTCCATCTGTACCCAAAGTCAAGTGGTGTTTAAATCCATACGGTGCAGCACATCTAGTGCACGGTTCGATTAACCTACGCATACGTCAACCCCAAATCACCGTAAATTAAACCACTCACAGCCATGCACTTCCCAATATCAAAACCACGTTCACAACATATCATGCAATTCTTCAAACTCTCGGGGGTTAGGAAATGATCGATATATCTTACCTCCTAGGCACTGTGCTTGTGAACGGCATCACAACTTTATCAACGAACGATCCGAATCCCACTCGAAAGTCGGAGGTCAACGATCTCATTTCCCTCACCAATTTACTCCCCAGTTTTGAAAGAGTTTCTTTGTCATCACTCATCGAGTTCGACAAATCCATCAGATAATAAAGGTCAACAGGATAATCTTCAGCTCGCTTATAGGACACTTTGACTTCCAGATCTTCTCCTGCAACGCAAAAGTTCTTTCAACTAACAAAAGGAATCACGGGAATTACAGCGTACCAATTCGACACAGCATTTTCACGCGCTGAGGCTTGATCTGCACAACGCGCTCCGTAGTTCCAAATCTATCGGAAGTTGATGGTAGTCCGCCTTTCCGAAAATCGTCATCATTCAAAATGTTCACTTCTGGTTTCGGATTTCTCAAATCCTTGCACAACACGGTGGATACGTCTCTATTTTGACACATCGGCACTGCTTGTTGATTTGCTGCGGTCACCTGAAATACATTTGCAATTCCAAGTGTCGGAACAAAAATAATTGAATTCGCTTCTCACCGGCAGGACGCACCAGTCGCAAAAGGCAGTTTGAATGCATTCACTACAGAACAGCTTAGTGGAGCAAGAATCACTCCCGTTCCGTGTATCCAAAAAATTGCGGGACAACGCGCAACCGAAATCACACAGTAAAAACAGAAATGACAACCGCGTCAAAATCAGCATCATGATCTACACTTCTACAGAAATAAAATGAGCATTAAAATCTCCATTGTGACCTACCCTAGTGCGCAGACCAAAAGCTTTGCGCAGAATGTGGATGTAAACTGAAACCTACCATCCAAAAACTTCATGGATTTTAAAAATCGTCACTGGCTCTCGCACGTCGCGGGTTGAGTGGTGAGGCCCCATCTCGCCGGAGCAGAACTCTTGGTCGTCCGAACTCTTCGCCACTGCGCCCCCCATCCCCTCTCGCCCTGCACCCAACACTCTCTCTCCAGTGGTTGTGCATGAGTGACTTCAAGAATCGGGCATACATCCATTGAGCATGAATCGGTGTAGCAAGTATACTTGCTACAGTACTATGAAAATATTATTTGTCCATATATTTGTGAACTGATAAATGGATTGTTCCATAGGTTTTTCAAATGTAAAACATACTTTGGGAAATGTGGTTTGAACTTGGAGCAAGGCATTGCAGCAAAAAGAGACATTAATGTTGTGCAACACACACAGAATTATTGTACTCTCAAAACTCTACACCTCAGCTTTCACTCAGTGTCAGGCTTATCTTCAACCAGAATTTTCAATTTTTACTGCAGACGTTCAGTACTTTGCATTGGGGTTGTCTTCTGTGCATATTATATGTTCAATCAACTTCGCAAAAACCATCAAGCTCTCAGAATGTACCGCAACAACTGGAATTCACAAATAATTCCTAAAAATTCAAATGGGCCTGATGTGAAGGGAGTTCAACTTTCTCATTCTCACATGGAATCATTATCAAGGTGCTTCTACATGTGAAACTAGTTTTTTTAAACTTGACTTGTCAAACATGCCACATCACAACCAGTCACACCTACAGCCTGAGCAATCTCAGTATATCATTTTCAAACCACATTTCTAAAAGGTCTGCACTTTGAAACATGATTTTTGCAGTAGCAGAAATTTTCATTTGCATTGAAAGACAGTTTACATGAAAAATGTAGAGTTTTCTGTGTTATGAGAAACCTTACTAAACCTGGTGTCACAGTAGTCCTGTGACACCACTCACTGCGCTGTAAACACAAACCCTCAAGTCTGTCACTGGTGTGCGTAAAAGAGAGAATGAAGAGAATAGGGAGTGAGGGGATGGAGGGTGCAAGGGCTTAGAGTTTGGCTGACCAAGAGTTCTGCTCCGGCGAGAAACTACACCACCGGTTGAGTCGAGCTCACGGAGCTTATGCTCCAGCACTACGTGGATCCAGTCTATAAAGGGGGTTCTCCAGTTGATCGTCTATAGCGGATCTGGCATATAACATCAACAGTGAACGTCTTTCTGTTGTAACGAAGGTGAACCTAGATGTCGCTGTGTGTCTGGTTGTCCAGGAGCCATTTCGGGATTCGTAATACAGTAATGTACTCAGGACTATCAGGAGTCCCCCTCAGTAAAACGCCGTCCATATATTGCTTCGGACAAAGTACATTTTATTGTCGAACTGTGAGTTTTCCGTACGCAATTCAGATTATCATACGATTTTAACATATCTTTGGTGTTGCCACTTGCCAGTGCGTTCATTATTTGATGAGATGTCAGATCACATTCGGTTTTGGGGCGGAGGATATATATACA
Source organism: Notodromas monacha (assembly GCA_905338405.1). Taxonomy (NCBI): domain Eukaryota; kingdom Metazoa; phylum Arthropoda; class Ostracoda; order Podocopida; family Cyprididae; genus Notodromas; species Notodromas monacha. The sequence goes on along the minus strand of CAJPEX010000171.1, from coordinate 91,398 downwards.
GTAAATGTGAATACGTTTCGGGCCATCATCGTCGAGCGATGCTGATATATGTGAGGTCATATATGCGTATTATGTGAATATGTTGCATAATAAGCTATTTACCGTATTTTATAGGACGCAAGCCGGTTCAGTCGCACTGTTCCATCAGTCGTCGCAGTTGAAAATTTTCGAGCAGAATCAGCAGATCTTATATTATTGCGGCAGTGTGATTTTTACGGATACAATTTATAACGGCGACGAAGTACAATGTATCAAGTATAATGTATACCCATGAATTTCTTACGCTTTGGAAATGGCGAATAAGTTATCTAGTGTACTGTATTTATTGCTTAAAATAATGTACATATAAATACTGTATTTATCCATTTCCGTAAATCGAATTGTTCACGTACTGCGCATGCTGTGGCCGAGAATCTATATGTTGTGCTATAAAAAGAAAGGTCAACCTTGCATATAAGCCAACATAATATACTGTATGATGGCCAATAATTGAACTGTGGAGAATAAAATAATGTACGCATACACTGTAACTTGTATATTGTGCATGACGCATGCGCGCACCAGAACTTCACTTTCCAGCATGCAGAAGTTCGCCATATTCTTGAAGCAAGCGATATACAGTATTAATGATACGGTCAAGCGCAGGCAAGATCAATCGATTACCAGATTTGTTTAATCGATTTCATAATATATATAGATGATAAATCTTCCCTGCGCGGAAGATTCTGACTCGGTTGATCTCTGAAAATATAGTTTTCCCCTCGCGTGTTCATGTGTTATTACTTTTTGCTTCAGAACGTTTTTAATTCGATTCGAGGCTTTTTCGCTGTCAATTTTGTTGTGTGGGCTGAATTCCACGTCTCCTACGTGTCAACCATGATGTGCAAAATTTCATTATGGATGTTCTTTTAATTTCTTGAAAAGTGAGGACACGATTTGTGGAGGACATGATGGTTACTTTTTTTTTTGGCTTGGGACTGCTGGGAGCTGATGCTGTAATAACTTACGCCAAGGCTGCAGCTTTTTCTCCGTACCCTTTCATTTTACTGTTCGGTTGAAATCCAGCAGTTGGATGATCGTTGTGCGTTTTTTTTTTTTTCTAGGGACGTATAAGCAATTTTACGAGATCCATTTCTCGTTTTTAAAGAGACCCAATGTAATACTGTAATCTCGTCTTAAAATATCCCGTTAAAATTTCCGTTTGTGTTTTTTTCTAGAAAACACGTGAAAAATACGGCACAGTGCTATATATACAGAGAAAGACAGTTTTCATCGGAGAAATCATCTTTTGCTTATAATTATTATCTAACTTCGGGGGTCGATCACCTTATTCTCAATTAAGTTTTTAAAAAACTCCACACGTGTCCTGCTGTGATATGCATATAAACGTTTGCATTGGATTTTTCTTTTCAATGTGGTGGGTTGCATATGATAAGCATTGCAACTACCGTACTACTGTATTCTGATTGTTATTACGACAATATTAACTTATCTTTTTTTTCGTTTGATGCATGTTACCTGGTGATCGATTAGGCAGACTTCTGTTTTGACACATACTGTACTATTCCTTCATTTGTTATCGGGATTGACGTGGTGAATTTTTACTGCGTGTTTTCTCGTGATTTTTGCTCTTATGTAGAATAGTCGAGGTGATTTTTCCGCATTGGCAGGTTTGAAGAATATGGCTGAGAGGTCCATCTTTTCCCCGGCTTTGTCCATTATTAGAAGCACTGCTAAATTGGGAATCGAATCGAACGCATCTGCTGTTGCTGATGACCCGCGACAGACCATGTAAGTACATGTGCATAAATATATATGTGTTATTTGTGTTTCAATGGGAACATTGTGTAAGAAAAATCTTCAAAACCTGCTCCGTATATGTTTTCCTATAAAATATTGGCTCCGCATGTATACATTCTTCATTTAAGTTGCTTGAATCCATAATAAATGCGCTGTTATGATTGCATGATGATGCTCCATCCAGGAAAATGAGAACTTTTCAAATTAAATTGAGCATGAAATAAGATAATTGAGGGCTTACACAACAATTGGTATATATACTTGTAGGTGGACACTATCAACAATGATCTTGTCTATATATACACAGCGATGATCTTGTCTATATATTATACTGTGTATACAATGTATAGCAATGATCGTGTCTATACAATACAACAATACTCTTCTGTGTAGCTTAATTTCCGGGCCCATCCTCATGTTTTAGGGGTTCTTTACAGCAAAATTCTCTCTACAAAGAATTTTTTCTAGTTCCTTGAATTTCGTTTCAGAGAGTTCAAGTTTATCCAAAGTAATGATAATCTATCAAATCGGAATTCAAAGATTTAAAAAGTCTTATCCGTGCGGACCGTGCCTCTATTTCAGTCCAAATTACTTTATGTCGCTTTTAAGCTGGACTTCTAAATTTTTTTATATTTTCTTATGCACTTCTTCATATATAAATCAAGATGCGTGCATCCCACTCATTGTTGACTTGCTGCATGTATGTGCGCAAATATTGAAATGGGTTGATCTCATTCTAGTCATTCAGCTTTTCTTTATTTTCTGCCAGAGGCTGACAAATGAAATGGGCTTGGAAATATTGCTTAAAATGAGGTATCAGCGGCCGAATCGATATAATTGCTTGATATCGATCATCTGGATTGGCTGGATGATAATTTTGTCGTCTAATGTTGTTTTGTTTTTGAATTGGACATAATTTAAAGTTTATGGCCAGTGCTCATCTTTGTTCTTCTGAAAATCACTTGAATTTGGTTTCTGTTGCGGGGAAAACATCAAGCACTTTTTGTGCCTGCATGAATGATGTCTGATTTTTAAACGTTTTAAACAAAGCCGAAACTTAATTATTGCTGGCATTCAAAAAAAATTTCATTGATATAGACGTAGTCAGTTCTATATATAAATTCCCTGATAATCAAAGTAATCTGCGTTGATGAATAAGGCAATTATCCAGTGACGAATGAATTGCATACTAAATCATTTCTTTCAGAGAAAAGAATGCATGCAACATTGGGTATCACCTCGGGCTGCCAACCACCCATGGTCCGATTGCCAGACGCCATCCCGATGGCACCATTTCGCTCCACCCCAATACAGCGCCACCTCAGTCGCCATTCGACTCCGTTTCCTTCGAAGAAGTCCGACGCCGCAACGAAGAAGCCAAGAAGAAACTCGCGTCCAGGGCAAACGTCGACTCATTGCCGGACATGTTCAAGAGTCTTACGACTACTCCTGCGACATCTGTTGGCCAGCTTCCTTCAGCAGCAAGAACCCTACCAATGATACGCAGTCTTTTTGACCCGTCCACTGGTTCGTCTTCTTTGAAGATGGGCTCCGCGGATTTTGTGCAGCACGGGAAACGGATTATGGAAGATATGATGATGAAAGCGACAGAAGCCGGGTCTTCGTCGTCGCTGGCGGTGAGGTCAATGTCTTCGACTGACTCCTACCCAGCCCACAGTCAACCTTCTTTGCATGAAATGATTCGAAGAAATACGAGGTCAGTCATCCGGCTTCTCGAATATTTTTTTTATTGGCATTTTTGCATCCGTGATATACCTGCTCATTCCAGAATTCCTTCGTTGTTCACGTTTTTCTGGACTTTGGAATGGAATGCAATGTTTGATTAAAGCAGCACAAATAAGGAACACGTAGACGATGGTTGACGATAGAATAGTTACGTTTCATAAATGCTGTATACTGTGCATACATACGACTTTACGACTTATAAAGACAAGAAGACGGAGAGCTAAAGGCCTTTCTTCTTGAATGTTCCTCGATTTTTTTTTTAATTACCAAGTTCAAGCCCAAAACTTGCTGAAATTTGAAAACCTTTTTGCCCGAAATTTCGATATGAGTTAGTTGTAAATTTCAGTAAGATTAGTACAGTACATTTTTAAAGAAATTTCAGAAATGGATCGACAGTCGCAGTCCAAGATGATTACGGTACACTCCGAATTTTTTACATTTAAATTATCACAGTAATTCATCAAGAAGAGTTAGGATGAAGTGATGAACATTTTTCAAATTTCCGTTGTGAAAAGCACTTTAAATCAAATAATATCCATTTCCCGGAAAATTCTGGTCTTAAAGGCCGTGAAAACCATGGATCTCTTTTATAAAGAATTTTTGTTTCGAAGATTTTTTTCACAGGTCCCTGAGAGTTAGTTGTACTTTTTAAAAGTCCTATAGATCAAATAATATTAACAAGCACGGAATTAAATACGAGAAATGGAGCAATACAGTATATAGTGTATCAACATTTCGACAACGAAAGGTCTGAGCGAATATTTTACTCTTCTCCACACACAGGCGAGATGTCGCCAACAAGGTAGCAGAAAATCCTCGTCAGTCCCCTTTCCCTTCAGTGAACATCAGGGAATTCAATCTAGGCATGATGCGTGGTCCGGGCAGTTCATCCGAGAGCCCACTGGTGTTGGGTCGTCCGGGCCGCGCGGGTGTCGCAGTAGGGAACAAGGTTGTCGTGGGCATCGTCGAAGGACGCGGGGAAGCCCGTGGGGAAGTGGGGATCGCTGCCATTGACCTCAATCGCCCGCTGATCACGTTGTGTCAGATCAGCGACTCATGCAACTACTCCAGAGTCACTTCTGCTTTGAGCATCATGAATCCTGTAGAGGTATTTACGCATGCAAACGCCTCTATGTTGGTTCGTAAGAGATGATGAACAGCCAAATGCTGACATCGGAGGCGGATGAATTTTTTTCTCTTTTGCTCCTCAATCCTTCATTGGTGTCTATAATAATTGTTTCATTCAATACTCAGCTACAGATGGAAACAAAAAGAAGACCTCACAGTAATATATATGTTCTCCACTGAAGTGAACTATTATAAGCAAATTTGATTTACTTCGTGCTACATTTTCTTGTTCCTCCTTTTCTCCTATGAGTTTAATTTGAGCCTCTAAATAAATATGTTTACTCATCCTTATTTTCTAGAATAGATTCCTTCAAACTTTGCTAAATATGTGCAAAAAGTACGTATGACACGCTCCAAAACTGTCATGTATCCTCAAGTATATGACTACGTGAACCCTACTTTTGAGCTTAATTTTTAAAGGAAAAATGTGAATGAATGGTATTCAAGTACAGTAATTTAAATAAGTAGGGTCTTGATCGAGCAACGAACCTCATCTGTTCCAGTGGGTGTTTCGTTGATCAAAAAGTTTCTCGTCCCGGCGTCCGAGTCAAGATTTCCCATATAATAGTGACCTATATGAGAAATAAACTAATTCGTGCCAGTAAAATTAATAACTACAGTATTAATAACTAAAGAATAATAACTAAAGAAATGCATTTTAAAAATGAAAATGAAGAAAAAACAGCGACCTCTGTTTATTTTAGCTTGAAACTTATGCGTGCGTATAGCAAGTTAACCGGGAGCAGAATAGGCATTAATAACGTTTACTTAAAATTATAATTTGCCGTCGAAATCCCACGAAGTTCTTCTACGGGAATGAAATGTTGATCTGTACAATTTTGAAATGTTTGGCAAAACATTTTTTGTTATTGCTTAAATAAAATTTTAGATTGACCTGGGGTTCGTTCCTCAATAAGTCACGTTCGTTTCATAAGACAAAATGGCGGCTGCACGTGTGTTATTCTTCCATGTACGAAGAATAAGGAATTGTAAGTCAAGGGGTTTAAGTCAACTCTGATAACTTGGTCTATTTCTGCACCAGTTACAAACCCTTAAATAGAAGATCAGTGATGTTTTCTTGTCAGTAGTTCGAGTTAAAGTGCCCGCGATTTCTGGTCACGCATGCCCCTCCGATCATTACTCAGATCATGATTGGCATAACCTTGTCTTGGTGGAAGCCTTGGACGTGTTCTTCTAGATGTCGCCCTTTGTCGTAAGGGGGCTCCTTACTGAAGTTCGCCGAATTATGGCGTTCGTTGTTTATTGATGCCGCATCACTGTATTATTCTATTTCATAGGTGATTCTGCCCGTGTCCGTGGTGAATCGCGAGGGACGAGACAGGAAATTGATCGAGCAAATAGCCCAGGAGCTGCCCGGGGTTGTGTTCACTTCGGTTCCGCGGTCCTTGTTCGACGTCAGTCGCGGGAAAAGGGACCTGCGTCGCCTGAGCATCCCGGAATGCCTCGCTGTGCTCAGCATGTGCGAGGACAAGTATTACTGCGTGGCTGCTGCTGCTGCGATTCTGTCGTATGCCGAAGCCAACTTGAACAGACATTACGAGGGTCAGTCTCTCAAAATCAGTTTCCAAACTTGCGGTGGATCCGTCGTGATTGGTGAGCAGAATGAAAAGGCAAATTTCCTGCTGTTTTTTTTTCTTACCAACTCGGAAGCCGACGTACGGTATTACCGTACTCCGGTTAGATTTTCAGTAGGTGTTGAATCTTCAACCCGGCTGCTATATAAGCCTCTCCAACGCAAACTTCAGTTGCCTAATTTGTAATATGTGCTGGCAATGAAAGAGGACATTTCTCGGAAAAATTCCATGCCGAGTACGGTGTACATACATAGGGTCACGTACAATTTGGGTGAGATCTTTGCAAAAGCAGTACATAAGTGCATATACTGTGTATTAGAAATTAGTATATATGTAATTTCGTGCTTTTACTCGCTGTAGTACAGTACGGTATATAAGTGTTGGAAGTCAGGTTATATCTCAATGGCGATTAGGACGAGAGAATTTTGCCATGCTAATTTTCGGAACATTTAGAGTTTGGAAGTACAGTATTATGATTGATGTATGCGGCCGATCACAAAAAAAATATCTTCTGAAAAAGTCGCCAGCACAGGACGAATTGAGAAATTTTCATCACATTTATTGCAATTTTAATTTACTGTATTTCCGAAACTGCGACTAATACTGTACTGCTGGATGATGAACTAAATTAAACCAATCGTACTACAGTATATGACTCTTTGAAGTAAAGCTGGACGTGCAACAACATGAAGTTCCAGGAGTAAAGGGTTTCAGTAATGTGAAGTTTCAACACGCCATCTGAAGAATCGAGAGATTTGCGAAAATTCATTTTAATCAATTCATAGATAATAGCCAGGACATTTTGATGGCAATTACAATTTATATAAGAGTTATGCACTCTTCGACTTTATTTTCGTTAAATTTACTGCGTGCCTGATGGGGTTGTGCTGGATGTTTGAGAAACCCTCGTTCACAGTATTCAACACTTGATTGTTGGAGATGAGTGCGTCTATTGATTTCTGGCGACGATTCGAGGGAAGAAAACTATCAAAGTCTTGAGAAGGAAACCGCAACCCTAAAAGTGCTTGAACTTCAGACATATATAATTCCGAAATGCAGAACTCTGATTTAAATTCGCGAATGCTACTTGATATGGATCCCTCAGCGGAATTCGAAGAACTTTTTTCATTTTCGTACTCGTCCTTTTTTTTAGACTAATTTTGAACGAATTTTCAGACTCGAAGACTGCGAGAAATCTGGAGATTCTTATCCCGAGCGGAGGAACCGGGAACGAAAATAAATCTTCTATGCTTCACGGCAGTCTGTTGAGCGTTATGCAGTACACGAAAACTAAAGCTGGTGCTCGGATGTTGAGAGCTAATCTTCTGCAACCACCGTCCGACATCAGCATCTCCGAACACCGACTCAATTGCGTCGAAGAACTTTCCTCGAATGAAGACTTCTTTCGCGGTTTACAAGTGAGGTTTCCAAATACTGTATATGCATTTATCAGCTGTTTTTATATGAAGTACAGGTATCTCCGTTTTTCATTGATTTAATCGGTAATACTTTGTGGGTCTTGTTTATTGCTGAAACCTCAGGCTGTGTTGAGTCGTTGGGTGGACCTTGACTCCGTCATTTCCATTTGTGCTGTGAGAGAAAAGGGTGATTGTGCGGGAAAGCAGGATATTTTGGGGATCGAAAATCGGATCAATGCCATTGTCAAACTCAAGCAAGCTTTGTACATGATATCTTCACTGAAGCAAGAACTCAGCGCCGGAAAAAACGAAGTTTTCGTCAATCTTGCTCAGGTCTGGTCCAATTATACTGAACAGTATTTTCTGATCGAAAGACAACATTTTGAGGAGTACGTCTATGTTTTACAATAATTCCTAAATTATTTTTATATTTTCTCCTAAATGCAGGTTAACACAGTAAGAGTTTTTAAAATGCCTGTGAGAATTTATGAGAAACACGGTATGAAAAGAATCGTCGTGTGATCGAATTTGAAACCTTCCTAAACGTTTTTGGGGCTAAAATTTCTTTTCAAAAATTCCCGGAAGCAAATTTTCAATGTGTAATCGTTTTTTCTATTGGAATCCAGAATCGGTGGAATGTATTGAACGTTTTAATTATGGTTTCAGAGGAATTTTCCATCTACATCATTATTGCGCGCCTCCATCAAACCTTGGATGTTTTCGTAATATGATTTACCCAAGTTGGGTTTCTTGGTTGCCTGGCACTTATTGTCACTAGATTGAATGATTAGACCAAAAATAACCTGAGCAAATGCATATAAGCTAAAAGTAACCTTTCCTGTCTCGGTTACATATATATTTATGAATTACATTACAACATATATGCATTATACGGACGATATATGAAGTTCAAGCGATGCCTTTATGCTGACTTTAAAAAAAAATTATGGATGGAGACATCACAATTTAAAATCTTTCATTATTATCGATCAAGAACCGTTCGAAGGGGCAGCTTTATTTTTAAGGGGAGCATTTGGTTAGTACATGCAGTCACGTAATAATATCCAGCGTTCAGATAGAATAGCAACTTTTACTTCCGTGAACCGATTCTTTCTTCAAATTATTTGAATTTTTGAAGACGAATTTTTCAGTATGTTTGGTGATATTTCATTCAATTGCTGCTTGTGTGAGAATTACCAGCATGATTCCCAGCTCTCCACAATTGTGTCATTTGTGTGTGACTGCAAGTGGCATCTACATTTATACAGAACCTCGCAACTGAAGGATTGTACAGCAGCTGTTGACGGAATAGTGAAGTTGGAGTGCGTGGTTATGATGGTTATCCAATTTTTTTTTTCGCAGAGATTGCAAGATCCGAGGATAGATGAAATCGCGGAACACGTTCGAAAGGTTATCCGGGACAATGTGAGGGTTCAATCCGGGTCCGTTGCTGCTCTGAACCAACGCGTTCATGCCGTCAAATCAAATGTGAATGGATTCCTAGATGTCAGTGTTGCGACTTATCAAGAAGTCATCTCTGGCATGGAGCGTAAGTGTCTTTTCCGAGGCTTCTCAAAGGCGTGGAAACTTTCCGAAAATCAGAAAGAAACAAATCCTGTTCACTTCACTTATCGAGTTATCGCCTTGATACATAGGTTCCGTAGAATGTCAATCTATACTTGCATCAAAGTTTATGAGACCTGCAAAATAATTCGCCACGGTAAAATTCGTCTATTGAGATTCATGTGAAAAAAGTACTTTCAAACCAAGTGTTGCACAAAATTCGATATAAATATGAATTCGCCATTCTGAAATTATAGCTGTAGCGAAATCCTACCTGCGGTAAAATTCAAACGAAATTATATATGAGCAAGCGCACGAAAGCGAAGATAATCGTATGTAGAACCCCTGCACTTTGGGCATCAAGCATTTTTCTGCAAGTCGAAAATGTAATCGACTCTTGATTAACTATTTAGTTCATTTTATTTATTCCCAATAATTCGGGTTACTGGATTACAGCTCTCATGTGTGCATCAAAAGACTTGAGTCTAGTTTCGTTTCCAACAATTTTTTCCGCGGTCTCTTCTTTTCCTCAGGCTATGTGAATGATTTGGCGGAAAAGGAAAATTTGAGAATGGAGTTGTGCAACAACGCTTCCAGAGGATTTCATATTCGTGTCCTGGGTAAACGCGGTGGTCCTACTGAAGCTGCTGCTGCTGTTGCTGGAGCCGGAATAAGAGCGAAGGGTGTTTCCAGGGACTCCTTGCCAGCGTGTCTCATCCGAGTCAAATCGGTAGGGACGAACTGGAGCTGCACCACTGAAGAAATGGTGCACATGGACCAGAAGGCGAAACAGGCCATCATCAGTGCTGAACTCTTCGTCGGCGCGTAAGTGTGGTGTTCCTGATAGTATAGTGTTTGACTGATGTTACTCCTGCTGCATATACAGTCAAACCTCTCTAAGTCGAATTTCAAGAGACCCGCAGAAAGAAAAAATTCGACTTAGGAATGAGCTTCTCAGTGTTAAGGAGGTTTCAAGTCAGGGAAACAAGCATGTTTTTGGTTAGAATAAGTGTAGAAAGAATTACAGGAAATTGTAAGTGGTGATATATTCTGAGCATCATATTTGTTTCTTAAATGAGTTTACAGCATGTAGGGGTTTTATTTGTCCAATTAGTCTTTCACTTTTCTTTAAAAACACATCAAGTTACATTTTTATTGCTTTTCTCTTCCCTGTGTCAAGAAAATGGCAGCCAAAAGGCCTTGGAAAATTTGACTTATGGAGGTTTGAGAGGAAAAGCCTTCAAGTTAGCAATGGTTTTAATGCATTATTCCTAAGGGAATTCAGACAGGGCCTTTAACAACATTCAGTTTAATGAGGTATTTGACTTATTAGAGAGGCTCAACTGTTCTAGATATGTTCTATATACTATAGTATACTGCATTTTTATCAAAGGATTTATTTTCATTTCATCAGAAGTACTTGAATTATTTGTTTTAGAAGCATTTTAAAGTATGTACTGTATTCCCCATTTCTGATTAAATTCCAGTCTGAAATGTGCTAAAAATCATTAGTCTCAGTAAAACAAATTTTTTGTTATAACAAATTTTTTCTTGGGTCCCTGGGAGTTTGTTGTAACAAGATTTTACTGTATATATATAGTATATTGCATTTTCTGCGTGATGACATGTGAAAATTTTTTTATAGTTTTGGCCAGAGTTTCCACCCATGTCAATAATGGATGCTAAAACTTTGTCAGACCTGGGATTGGGAACATTGAAATTTCTTGATTGCTTTAACTATACCACTAACTGAAATGCAGAAAAGATAATGGTTAAATAAACAACGAACAAAGGCATGAACTTTGTTTTGAAACCCGGTATATATTTTTCATTCTGACCTTAGCGTTGTGAAGGAGCTCATCAGCAGGATACGAGGCAGTGTCGGTTGTCTGTACGAACTCAGCGATATTGTCGCAGAAGTCGACTTTCTCCTGAGTTTGGCGCACTATCGCATACGTGAGTTATTCGTCGTTTTATGTTCTTTTTCCGACAAATTCGCGGGGAAAAATATCCCGTTCTCTTTTCCTCGCGTAGATGTTGTATATTTAATTTCCTTTTTCTTTCTTCAGTGAACTCGAATTGCACAAGGCCCAGGTTTTCTACCTCAGTCACTGCAGTGAAAGGTGCGCGACATCCTGTTCTAGAGAAACTGCAGCCCGGCTCGGTGGTGGATAATGATTTCGACTTTTACTCGGGTCAGAATTTCATGGTCTTGACAGGACCAAACATGAGTGGGAAGACGACTTTCTTGAAAGAACTAGCGCTGCTTTACGTCATGGCTCATGTGAGTTACGTTGGAATACGATCGCAATACAAAATATGGGGGCATTTTCAAATTTCATTCAACTCGGAAAAGTTATAGATTGATTCTCCAGTGTTACTTTTTTCGACGTGTACAGGTAGAATTACGTCACCATCAGCGCAAAGTTTCTAGGCAATGGAAAATTTTTAATTTTTCGAAATTGTGGTATTGAACAAATGCAGCTCTTCTGTGTGCATTATCTAAAAAATTCGGAATGTATCTTATTACAAATGTATTTTAATTCCTAACTCAAACCAGGCAAGTTTTTGCTTATTTTTTTTTCTGGGTTTTCCCATCATCATCAGTATACATAGTATAGAAAGACATGTTCTTCTTCTTGTCTTTGTTTGTTCCGTTTCATGCCAAAAGGGCACATTGTGTGTGGTGTACGAAGGGAGTGGGTCGGGTTTTGTTTCAACCGAGTTTTCGTTGTAGGCTATGATTGCTTTTTGAACCCTGTTTACATAAAATCGAAACATTTTTCCCTCAGTGCATAAGATATTTTATTGTCAAACTTACGCTGATTTCAAATTATAGTTTAATCGTGTTTTTTTAAGCAGAATTTTTCATAATATTTCAGTCAGGATGAAAATTGGCGCGATTTTGACTTGTTATGCTTTTATAAAGGTTGAAGGTTTACGTCGAAAAGTGAGAGAAGGAGAATTTACATAATTTTTCAAATGACATTTGCAATAATTCTAAAAATTCGTTGGATCGTCCTCAACACGACGATTGAAAATTAATATCCAAGGAACCCGCTTTAAAAAAATAATCGAAAAGATATCCTATTATAAAGACGGTTGTCCTAGTTTTACGTGGCCAGAGGTGATGCATTACTGGTGTACACTTATTTTCTGCATTAAAGTCAATAAAAATTTGCACTCAATTTTTGGGGGACTTTTTCTTAATTTTTTGACGAACAAAAATACAACCGATTGAATATGTTTCCGTTGAACTCGTCTTTGGGAAATCGTGATCATCTGACTTGCGGACTTTCCAAAATGAGGACGAAAGGCCAAAAACCGATTTGTGTCCTCATCTGGGGGCCCAATAACTATACTGTACTTAGTGTTGATCGTGTCAAAAAAACAGGTCGGGAGTTTCGTTCCAGCGACGTCGGCGGTGTTCCGCCCCACGGACAGGATCCTCTCCCGCATGGGACTCTCGGACTCGGTGGAGAACGATGCCTCGACCGCAAAAACCGAGCTGACGGACTTCCACTTCATTTTGCAGAGTGTGACGGACTCTAGTCTGGTGCTCCTTGACGAACTCGGACGAAGCACGTCGCCGGTTGAAGGGCCGCCGTTGTGCTGGGCGCTCCTGGAACCCATCGTGCGCAGCAAGGCCTTCACCGTCCTCGCCACGCACAGTCTGTTCCTCACACGCCTGGCGAACGTTCATCTCAACGTGTTCCTGCAAGTTTATTTCATGGCATATACGCATAGTCTTCAATCTTGATCGTTTCTTTTGAGTTCTGAGTTTAGTTTGAAACTGCGTGATGACCTCATCTTCAGCGACAATATGATACTTGACAGTATTTGAATAAATAACCCAACAGCTGCTGCTGGTCATCGGCAGCACACGAAAGATGTACTGTACTTGCTTACGTGGGTCCCCGCATATTACGAAAACCCCGCTCAAAGTGTTGTACGGGGAATAAAGTGATTGACGTAACGGAATTGTTTCTTTCACAAACTTTTTTTTTGTCTGGAAAACGCTAAAATTTTGGAAAATTTTGGGCTGGAACTTGGTTACTTGAAAAACATTATGAAAGAAGGAGATCATATCTTTGCCTCTTGCTCGTCTTAAAACATTTGGAAGATTCAGAAATTTGAGAGCACTTTTCATGATTTGAATTGAATATTAATGAAATCAATAAAATTACGAATTGAACTGAGAAAAAAGGAGTTTTACGGGTTATCATTGTCTTTTGACGAGTTTCTGGAATGAATTAAATAATATATTTTATAATTCAACCTTGATGAGCAGGAACTTGCGTTTTGCATTTAAAAAAATCTACATAACAAAATGCATCCAGAATTGGATTGATTTTGTCATTTGGGGACCCACTGCAGTCACCCTGATATTTGAAAATTTTGAGGGCCAGCTGTTGCACAACACATGAACCTCTTTGAGTAAAATTCTAGGGTACCCCCAAAAATTGTTGGCTTTTATGCAGAGTTCTCAAGTTTGACAAACCAGGACCAGCAAAAAAATTGAGAAGGGAAACAGCATTTTTTTATGTACTGTATATATAAATACAGGTGTAAGGAATTACAGGAAGCTGAAATCTGTGATTTTTTGCCTGAAACTGCAGAATATCTGAGTTGACCAGGTGCTAAATTTGGAGGAAAGGGTTCATTTGTCCAATTAGTCTCTCACTTCTTTTCAAAACACGTTGTTACATTTTTTCTTCCTTTTTACTTCCGCGTGTGTCGATGGAATAAGAAGGCCTCTAGAAAATTTGAATATTTAATGGATCGAGGTTTGAGGAGAAATAAATCACCAAGAATTATGGAATTTTTAATGTATTGTTTCGAAGGGAATTCAGACTTGAAAAAATGTTCGACATAATAAGGTACTCATAGATTGACTCAGTACGAGTCGTTGAGGTTCAAATTTACAGTAATTCATATATGAGAAATAATGAAAGTGAGACCCCGAGATGCGGACGTAATTGGTGCATCAAGAGTGTCTCTGAGTTGAAATGTCCCTAAGTTGAGTCTCATTTTCCCTTAGACTTAAATTATATAATTTTTTAATTGGTGTTTTATGCACAAAATACTCACCATAATCCCATGAAAATAAAATTTGTCTCCCAATTTAAACTGATTCCAATCAATTTATTTCAATACAATATGGGCATATAGGGAATTTAATACTGATACCTCTGTACAGTACTTAGAAATGTTTGCATTCTCTGTAAAAATAATATTGAAGTAAAAAAGAGAGAAGGAAGTCCCTCTCCGCTGGAGGTAATTTTTTTTAATTAACTAAATGGATGGTAAATTGGTGAGAGAAATGCCCAAGAACTTTTCTTATACAGCTGCGGAACGTTAGCCCCTCCAGTGATCACGGTATCTCATCTGCACCGTGAGAAGCGAGTGGTAAACTGAACGATGTATCCTCCTCAGCCAATCTATTTACATTATCAATTAATCTTGACTTTTCTTGTAATTTGTCCTGATATGTATTTGCAATTTTATAAAAAAATGTCCCTGTGTTGAGTCAGTGTCCTCATGTCGAGCCTTTTTTATTAATTTTTTATGATAAAATAAGAGTCCCCATGTCAAATTGTCCGCAGGTCGAGGTGTCCGCATGTGGATGGGGGTCTCACTATACAGTACAGTGTACAGTAGCGCGTTTGATCGTTTACTTATTTATTTTCCAATGATCTTGCATGTTGTAGAATGAAGATGGACGCATCATTGGTAACTGACGTCGCCGACCGACCGGATTTCCCCGTCGAACTCAAGGTGTCCCATCGCCTGAAACCGGGCATAGTGGAAATCAAGAACTACGGCATCCTGTCCGCGGCGGACGTCCTGCCGTCGGAGGTGGTGAAGGCCGCCGTGTCGCTGTCGGGGTCTCTGAACGGCCAACTCGACGAGGATTCCGGCGAGGATCCTTGGGCCAAACCGGGTCAGCGGGAGATCAGGATAAAGCACGACTTCTGCTGCGACGTCAAAAGGCTTTTGGATTTGAGGAAAGTGTTCGGCTGGTCTCTGACGGAGTACAAAGAAAGATTCGAGGAGCTCAGATCCCGGACGGCTGAGGAATTGGAACTTCTGCGGGAACAGCAGGAAGATCAGTCAGCAGCTACAGATGAGCATCAGAGCAGTTTGTGATGAATTTTTGCGATGCCTCGCATCATCGTGATCTAGAATTTGTTGCCTGTGCATCATGTGATACATGGAAGCTGAAGTATACGTACTGGATGTAATAATCATCATGTCACTATACAGTATATACATAAACCACAGAATCACATGGATGATGAATGTTTTCAGGCCCATGAAGGCATTTTCTTATATTTTGCATATCATTCTCAATAACAATTATGATAAAACCAGTTCCGTATATAGTGTTGTAAAATTATAAATTAAGGAAACTCCCGATATAAACAAATTCGTTATGCAGAGACGAAATTCGTTGTAGAAAATATATTTAAAAGAGAGAGAGTTCGTTTGAATGAGGAATTTTCTCTCTACAACAACATTCGCAGGACTGCAGAAAAAATTCGTAGTGCTTGGAGAGAATTTCGTCGTAGATGAGAGAATCATTCCAACGGTATATGTAAAAGGAGTTTCCTTCATTTATATAGCAGCTTCAGGGAATTCAAGGGATTAGAAAAATGATGTTGTGGGGAGAATTTCTTTGTATTAGATAAGGGCTGTAATTCGAGGGAAAATAGAAAAAATTCGTTGCATGGAGAAAATTTAGTAACGTCTTAACGTGGGAAGATACCCATATTATGTAAGATTGTAAGGGACCGAAAAATCGTTATGCAGAGAGAATTGTTTTATAGACATGTAGAGACAGTTATAATACTTGCATTCCTGATCATGTTTGAGAAGTTGAGAAGTTATTATAATTTTTTTAAACTTATCTCAGCATGTATATATAAATTCCAACTTGAAAATGCTGCTCCCTCCAAAATTGACTGGAAGAGGTTTGACTGCAAACAATACAGATGGTACCTAGCAATCCGACCCTAATCTGTTTCCAAACTAGGGTCGAATTGTGAAGTGGTTGAATTGTGAGACGCTCCATGAAATTAAAAAATATAGGTACAAATGGCCAAAACAGGTCAAATTGCAAGGTACCTTTTGTAGACTCAACTTTTCCAGAATTTTGAGAAATGGGTGTGCATCAACCTTAAAAAGGGTAGAAATTATTGCATTTAAAGGAAAGCTTGCTTTACTCTTCTCCCATAAGTCAAAGCATGCATTGTTGTTCAGAACTGCAGGAATCTATACAGTATATCTGTATTTCTCATCCATATACTGTAGTCTTTTTAGTTTGCACACCATATTACTGTATTATTCAAATATTTTGAGGCTGTGCATGGATTATTCAAAGAATTCGAATATCTAAAAAATGTTGTATACTGATAATGAGAATTTTTGGGAACATCAATGTTCAATTGGCACCATCCCTAGGTGGCTGAAATACATTGTCAGGCCCAAATTTCCCAACCTTGTCAGACTAATAATCTTAATTGTTGCAAATTAAACTTGTGGAATATGGTTGTCAGGAAAAACCTTGTCTTCACATATTGCCCAAGAGGTTGGGATTTCAGAGATTTTTTGGCTGTAAATATGAGGTTGGTCCAGTTGTGAAGTGCAGGAAGATTTTTTTTACAAGTTTGCTCCAGAGGAGAGGCTTGACAACAATAATCCAGAGTTGGAATGACAACATTATTTCACCATTCCCCAATGAAAGTTGAAATTTGGCCAATTTGCAATTTATATGAATACTGTGGACCCTTCGTAGTTTTGTATTCCTGAGATGGAGTAAAAGGAGATACCAAAATCATTTTGAAGAAACTTCTGTGATGCACATGCTATGTCATGAGGTTTGTGTCATGCTGTGTTCAAAGCACAAGCGTTGTGTCATATCATACTGATGGATATATTCTGTTTGTTGCGCTGATTACATGACAGAACAATGCATGTCGAAAAATTTCAAATTCCTACCTGAGGTCATAGTGCGAACTGTGAAAACAATAAATTAAAGTGGTGAAAAAAACACATGAGTCGATCACCATCCAACGTTCTTTTATTTTTATTCTCACTTCGCGGGATCAACACCTTTGGAAATACCCTGCATCACTATCAACTTAATCCATGGTAAGCAACCCGTAGCCATGTACTATGCAGTATAAGATGAAGGGTGCTGCAATGAACATTGTCGAACTATATTAGACGGGAGAGTTCCAGCGAATTCCAGACATATAAACACAAACGCAATGGCAGGAATTTTATGCGAATCTGCAAAAAACCGCGGGTAGTTTCATATAAGAAGAATCCGTGGGAAAATCCACCAATACTCTAGAAAACAGCGTCGAGGCACACAAATTATCTAAAAAAAACCGAATAAAATACATATAAATTAACAAGTTACAATCCCTTTATTTGGATTTTTTTAGAAATTTCCCAAAATTGAAACGCTGTATTGCAACATTGTTAAACTTAGAAATGTTGTTAAAAGAATCGATAAATCTTCATCTCATCACAATTTCTTCAAAAAGAAACGCGCGAAGCAGTTTTTCAAGCAAAAAAAAAGGAGAAATAACTCATGACCTTCCATCGCGATGTCGCTCCAACTACAAGGAAATTCAACGCAGCACACTCCAAATTCTCTAAATGCAACTTCGTGAGGGTCAGTGGGAATTTCTGAAGAAACAAATATTCCTTCTTCCAATCAGGACATCGATTCCGCTTCTGACTAGTGACTCATGATCCCCCCTGGATCTCTGCAAAGAGCTCCTCAGGGACTAGCTACAAGGTTACAAGTACAAGTCGAAGGGTAAAAAGCGCCCTCTATATATGTTCAAACTTTGTACTTCCTCGTCGGAATTTCTTCAGCACTTCTGAAACCTTTTAGAAGAGGCGGAGGTAACAAATAAAATGAATAAAAAAAAACAAGAAGCTGATACTGACACGTGTTTTCGGTTGAAAAACTGTCCGAAAGCGCTTCACTTTTCAACGACAGTCGGGAAAACTGTTTCCCATGGATCTAAATGGAAACGAGGACGGAGAGTGCAATAAAAAGTCCAGTGAGAAACTTTTACTAAGAATCCAAAAGCTTTAGCGAAGTTCAACACGCAATACGCTGCTCGCAGCAAAAATAAGACACGAATCTCTTGTTTAGTGGAAAATCATCTGTTGCTTCAGTCAGTCATTACAAATTCATCACAGTTTAATCGAAACTACATCAGGAAGGGGAGGCTGGTGCAAAACAAAACAAAAAATAACAATGACAGAACTCAACCCCGACCAGCAGCAAATGACAAGCGGAGCCCTTGGCAAGACGAAGTTGCGAAATGGTTCTTTTCCAAAGCTTGATCCTACCGGACATTGATTATCAAGCGGTCTTCTTTCTTCCTTTTAGCTTCCCCGGTTTTCCCTTGTCTTTGGCCAAACACCGCGGACAGAACCATTTCTCATCCACAGGCTCTTCAACAATACCAACACAAACCCTGGAAACAGAAGCGATAAATTTGAGCAATTTCTTCAAAAGAATTGAACACAATCTTTGAAAAGGCCGACGCTTACCAATGGTACCAATCGTCACAGGAATCGCAACCGATCATCGGAGTGCCATCATCCACGCGTCCACAAAACGGACAAATCCAGATCTTGTTTCCTTCCGCGTCCTAAATTTTTCAAGACATTTTTCATGAGCGGATGAGTGAAGGTTCAAGAAAATCACTACTTTCATATTTTATCAAAAACGAAAAACTGAACACAAATGGATCGCATCATTCTCAAGAGAATTGTACCGTATTTACTTGATTACCACGCGTGCCCCATTTTAATGAATCTGAAACCACATTTCAAAAATAGGAACACACAAATTTGGATTCAGACCATTGAACATGATTTCGACTAATTTTTACCTTTTCCATCAAAATATGTTTTCCTGGTCCACAATTTCCCATCAGGTTACATGCACACCTAAATTTCTACAATTTTTTTTTTAATGTATACCCGCTTATGACGCGCACCCCCTTTTTCCCACTTCCCAAGTTTAAGGGATTAGGTTTGCGTGATATTCGAGTATATAGGGGTGCTGCATTTCAAGTCATTTTAGTCACAATCTCTTTCTTTTCAAAAGTCATCCAGTCAAGAGTATACCGTATAACGATGAGATACGAAGAGTATCTTTGACGGACTACTACTACACTGCTCTTGATGCAAAAATGAATGAAATACAAATATATACTGTATATATGCTGCAGTTTTATTTGCAATATTTTCCGATCTGGGTAGCCAGATTTCAGATATCCCCCCTGGAACAGATCACGTTCAAAAATAGGAACACCACCGTTATCTTTCATACAACTAAAACGTCTCTCTTCGGTTGAATAATAATACCCCTCTTACATACAAATATACCAATTTGAATCGAGTACAATAAATGGTTAAAACAAAACATCAACAAAACGCTGATCACCGTGCTCACCACGTAAGATCCCACAGTTTCCGTAATCAACCCCGCGTCTTCCTTTTTCTTCAAGCCCTTATCAAGCTTCTTCAAAGGCTGCGCAGCCGAGGCGGCCGGAGGTGCCGGCGCCGCCGCAACAGCAGGGACCGGAACCACCGCCGCCGCCGCCGCAGACGACGACGCAGAGCTCGATGCCATCATCTGCATGCTCAACTTGCTAGGTCTTCCTCTGCCTCTCGGCTTCCCTGGTGCTGCCGACGACGCCGCCGAATCTACCGTCGCCGCCGTCACTGCAGGTGGTTCTGACGGCGCCTCCACCACCGGCACAGACGCCACCGAGCCGCTGCTCGGATTCAGTTTGGCCTTCTTCAGCTTCGGCTTCTTCTCGATCAACTTATTCTTGCTCTTCTTGCTTTCGGGGTCCGGAGTGGCAGTGATGGGGGCGTCTTTTGGCGTCGGCTGGTCCGCCGTCGATTTCGACGCGAGATCCGGTTTCTTGATCGGCTTGATGGTTCTTCGGGGAAAATTCAGAACGATGAATACACTTACGCAATAAATTAATTGCGATGAAAAAAAATACAAAAAATTTAGCTACGGAAGATCTAACGCTGAAAGCACTATTATACAGACAGGTTTTTCTAAAAAAAAAAAAATCCGTCGGAAATTTTCACATTTTCGCAATTTAACTGCGATTTGAGTAACGAACCATTTTAGGGAAAATTAAAAACTATCCCAGAAAACTGGGTACATGAATCTGCAACAGGAGCAGGTTACTGGGTTAAGGGTACTGTAGTTAGTATTTTTATGAACTAACCTATTAACGACATGAAAACAGTGGTGCTCCAAATAATGGATTAGTCGCATAATGGATCATCTTTTCGCACAAGTCACTTGGACAACAACCGATTTTAGCTTCAGGTGAAATACCGTATTTCAAATAATTAAATGCATGAAAAGTGATCGTCCTTCGAAAATTTCTTTCACTGGGGAAAGCGACTGACAAGATTATTTTTAAAAATTCCGATGAAAGTTTCTTTGATACTTCTGAACTTTCTCCCGGGTGTTTTCCCTTCTGTTTTCAGTTGAAATTAATGAATTTAATAACGAAATTTCCGAGAGATACGAGGTGAAGCAGCTATACTCATATTTTTTCATTCAAAGAACTTTCGGCGATAATTAGTAATTCTGAACACCATAAATAATAACTTAGTTTTTGAAAAATAAATTTCCATTGGAAGGGAGAAAGTCCTTTAACCGAGGCACAACTTTACTCTGAAGGCTATGAATCTCAGCAGACACAGAGACCCTCTCGTGTAAAAATGATATACGGCTAAAAACCCCAAATTCAACCACTAATCCTTTCTCCTAGGGATTTCGAAAAAAAGGAGAGAAAAAGACTCAAGTCTACGAGGACTACACAATAAAAAACTTTCTCAAGCGCGGGAATAATCTCATGCGGAATGCAAAAAAAAAACATGCATTAGTGAAGAACAAAGGTATTTTCGCGATTCAACAACAACAAAAACAAGAGTGAATAACCCAAGTGGCCGGTCCTCAGAATAAAAGTGGTCTAACAAAACAACTGAACCACCACCGAATGGAAATCGAAGGATAGCTTTCGTTTTGCCATTTGCCTAGTACCTTGGTGCTCCTTCTTGGACTTCGCTAAAATATCCGTTTGTGTGCAGTTGAGGACGGCCGCAAGAGACGAAGATGCGAAACAGACGCAAGAGGAGAAAACACGCATGAGAATGGTTTTTTTTTCTTTCTCCCGACCAACGATCATGGAGATATTCCCCACCCTTCATTTTATTTTTAGAATGCTCGGGCATATATCAAACGTCACCCCAAATGAAAAACACGACGAAAATATAGTAAAATCCCCGAATTATGCATCACAAAATGTTCCCCAAAAATCAAAAAATTGGAAAATACTTAACGAATTTTGATTGGAACTTCAATTGTTGAATTCAAAATAAGAGATATTAAAATTAAAAAGCAATTAAAATTATAGCATACTTTTTCATGAAATCAATAAACCTAGAAATACAAAGTTTATCCAATAAAACAAATTGGGCAATGTAAAAAATAAGCTCCGGCAAAATCATTATTTTCCCTTCGAAATCTTAACCCCAGCCATCGAATGAGTCTTATTCAAGATGGCTAAAATGAAAATCAATCGCTAGATCAAATACGGTATGCAGCATAAAACTAGATGTGTTATTGAATCTAAAATGTAAAAATAATTCAAGAAAGAAAGAACACTTCGCACAGTATTTCCGATACAAGTCCAGAAAAACGTGAAGCGGAAAATAAGCCCTCGTCAGCATTACTGAAATGGAATGCTAGCCTAAATAAAAATCTTGAAATACTGCTTAAGAATTGATTACCGAGAGATCTAATTTTTAACTAAAAAACGAAATTAATAAATTTACGGCTGTACATTGAAATTTGTTGATGTAAGTTGAGAACATCCCTTGCAAACAACATCAAGCGACGGAATTATCCGCTCAATTTCAAAATGCTTAGTTTTACTTTTTTCATCTTCGGCAATCCAAGACTCACAGTTCTTAAAACTATTAAAGCTGGATATCACAGAAAAATTCGCGCATCATTCAGTTGATGCACACTGGACACATTATAATACAAAATCATAGCGTTTTCTTTTTCTATATTTGAAGTCAAAAGTGCAAGAAACGCTGCTATAATTTCTAAAAAAAAAAAAAAAACAACAACAATGTAGTGCAGTATGTATAGCTCTGAAAAATTTATTAGAATCTATCATTCTATCGTAAATGACGGGATGATCCCAAATCGAGCTAAACGAGTGTAATTAATTATAATTTAGATTAACAGGCAAAAGTGACGAAACAGTGTGAAGCAAAAAAAAAAAATTCAAGTCCCACGATGTTCGGCGCTTGTGAGCAATATAAGCAGAAAAGACTAAGACTTCACTCGTAAACAAAGAAAAAAAAAAAAGCTGCCCGAAAGCTTCGTAACGTTCTCCATCGAATCAACGGTACAGTGAACGTGTGACGGAAACTTACATCTTGGGTTTCACCTCAGACGAGGCTTTTGATAAAGGTGCTGGAGGAGACACCACAGGAGTTGCTGCTGTGACGTTGGTAGTTGCTGCTGCTGGTGGTACCGGGGGAGAGGACTGGAACGGCGACGGACTCCTGGACGGACTGAGGTCTTTCCCTCCAGAAATTTTCAACGTCAATTTTGGCACTGATCTTGCAGCTTCCACACTCTGAGAGATGGGGAAAAATTAGCAGAAATGACTAATGAAAACCTCAATTTAAATTTCTGATGCTTCGTGAATCATCTCAATACTTCAACACGCTTTTCTAAAAACGTTCTACAGTAAGACATAGTCGTTGTAAAGTACAGAAAATCTCCTGTCGATACACTCAAGGAATCAAATAACGATTCAATACACGGTACAGATAGTATTGTCGAAGAGCAACTTTTTATACGGGATCGCCTGGAATATTTCAGAAACATTTTTCAAGAAACATTCAGTACCTGAGGTCGACTTTAAAAATTGCATTCGAAATCTAATTAAATTTAAATTTTATCGTTTTTGAACCTTGTTTCAGAAAAAAAGCGTTCAGAATTTATGAACGAAACATGCCAAGAATGCGAAGAAGTACTGCAGCTGAGATTTACTTACGGTGTTATTGGTAGGAAATATCGACAGATTATGATATAAGTTATAACAGCTGCAAGACTTAAGGATATCGCACCTAATTAGCGTCTCTTGACTTGGGCTGAATAAACTATATTGTGAACACCGCAGAATGTAATACAGCATACCTCAGCAAAGCTTCGCACGGAATCCATTTCCAATTTCGTCTTCTTCTTATCTTTTTTCTTCCTATTCTCTTCTTCTTTCCGGCGTTTCTTCTCTTCCTTCTTCTCCTTTTTCTTCTCTTTCCTCAGTCGCTTTTCTTTTTGTTCTTCAGCTTTGGCCTCTTGACTTTTGGAGACCTGAAAAAAAGAGAAAAAATTTACTCACAGGATCAATCGAAAGATATTGTACATTGCGGGAGAATTATAATTGGGTAAAAGGCTTAAAAGATTAATTGCCGCGTAGCGAACGCCTAATTCCCCACAACCATTTGGCAGAAAAGATTTCTGAAATTGCAATCCGAGACCATGTGCACGCAAAAGCATCAAACTCGATGACGACCTGCGGAGAAATCCATGAAAGAACTGAACAATGCGAAATCCACAACGCAAGAAAGGTAGTAAATAATCTGAAGCTAAAATCCGGCTTGTATCCTATCGTCTATGACGCATCTGGACAAAATCGTCGTGAACAGCTTTCCGAAAATTACCACTATATTACTACAGTATGTGTACTGTAGAAGAATTCTCTATAACTTGTGAAGCCTATTAGTACTCAATTAGAGTATGGTACGTTATAATGGAACTTCGCCCTCCTTCAGAAAGTATCCGACGCACTACACTTCTTAAAATATACACATAAAAACATGCAGTAAAATCCCATCAAAACAAACATATTGGTAATGACCCAAACTAAAGCCTTGGAATTCTTCATGAGTACTAAATACATTGGCGCTGTTTCTGCATGCGACCTATCGTTAATATGCACGGTTCACCCGAGGCCGTATAATCAAGTGTTTCGTTGTACACGGAGACTAGACAAATAATGCGCTTTGCTAGAAAAAAAATCCTTGATTCAAAGAGAAAATGAAGTACTGTATCTTTAATTCTCCAAATCCGCACTTGCTTTTTTGCAGATTTTTCTTAAAAAGAAAATTTTAGCGCTACTTATTGCAGCTGATCTTTATTTGTCCAATTTATGCAGCACTTTAGTGAGGTGATTACGAAAAAAATTCACCTAGAAATGTGCCATTATTCAACTCCTGACACAAATTTAAATCAAGTATTGCTTCGTGACGTTTAATCTTTTTCGACTACAGTATATTCGTCGTCCAGTTGAAACGCAATAATATTCCTGCATAGAATTTGTGGGTACGGTATGAATGTCTTATCCGCCGAAAGCGCAAAAAAACTTGGAAAAATCTTTGGTTTCGTTAAATAAGACACTACTGTTTCCTTCCACATGTCACCAACCATCTGATTTAAGGGGATTTTAATGCTAAAGATAAATAAACATGCGAAATCTCACCGAAACTTGGGGAGCAGAAGCAGGCGTTTCGGGCCGCGACAATGACGAATGAGAGCCAGAAGACGCGGGGCGCGGGATTGGGGAGTCCCTGCCATCAACGTCTCCTGGAGGAGAGCCCGCACTTGGCACAATCCGAGGTACACTATTATTCAGTCCAGGCAACAAAGTTGGTTTGAAGGGCATGAGCGATGGGTGAGCAACAAACGTCGGCGGACCGCCAAAAGGCGGCGGTCCGGCGGCTTTCGGTAAAAAGTTCGGTATGAAACTTGGATGAGCAGGCAGAGACGAGAACACTGACGAATACAAATTCGGACCCGTTTCGAGCAACGGTGGCGACGCGACTGGCTTTTCGTCCACCTGTGGAGCAGGTGGTGGTAGCGGCGGAGGCGTAGGACTTCGTCGGAGAGGTTTCGTCGCCACCGGCGGAGGTGGTGGTGGTGATTTGGGTCGCGGCAGCTCCTGCGGTGGTGGTGCTTGCTGTTGTTTTTCTTCGGCTTCGGAAGATGACGGAGAGGACGCCACCATGGCTGGCGTTTTACTCTTCGTTGCTACACTCGGACGCATCTTTTTCCGCTTTTTCAATCCCAATCCCTGTTCTATGACAGGTTCGCCCGACGGGATGCGACTTTTCGGAATCACTTTCCGCTTCTTCGAAGGTGCTTCGCTGTCCAAGCTGGACTCATCGGACGAAGGTCTTCTGCGTTTGACCGGCTCTTCGATCTTCACAGGCACGACTGAAGGCAAGGCTGGAACTTCTTTCACCACGCTTTCCTTTATCACTGCTGGTAAAGCGTTATTTGTTGGCAAGGGACGATCCACATTCGCCTCTTGTTTCACGGTAATGCCGATTTCGCGACCAGAAAGCTCAGCATCCACTCTCAAGGCGGCTTTCGGGATCAGAGGCGGCATTTGCGGAGAACTTCCGCGCCCATTCGCCAGGCTTTTTGTCTTCGGCGGACGACCCGCTTGTCGTTTTATCACGTTTTTAGGAACACTGTCTCCGGGACTGTTCTTGGGCACAAGCATGGGCATCTTCGGGGACTTCGTGCGCTTGGACATCAGGGCGACTGTCGGCGGTGTTCGGATGAGATTGTTGGACGCTGGCATCGCACGTATGAGCGATCTTCCACCTCGAACATTTCTTCGGGAAGGGATTCTGCCGGGTCTGCCTTGGAATGATTTCTGCTCGCGAAGAGCAGCAGGAGTAGGTGGCGGGCGAACTTGGGCGTCGTCGTCGAAATCGAAGGGTCGTCTTCCGGCTTTGCTTTCGCCACGACTGAAGTCCTTCATCGGAGCAGGACGGGGTTTAACGTTCTCACGATTTTCAGGAAGGATTCCTGCCTTCGTATCACGGATTTCTTCGTCACTGACTTCTTCGAGGAAAGGACCTTTGTCCAACCAAAAGGCCATCCGCGACTCGGGATGTTTTCCCTCACGGGCGGGGGATATGAAACCTCCAGTGGTCATCATGACACTGGAGATTTCCCGCATTTGGCGGACCAGTTGCTCTTCAAATCTTCGCATAAAAGAATAAATACGACTGAAGATCAAGGAAGCACAAATTCCGTTGGAAAAAACTCGAGGGGGGGGGGGGGGGGGGGAAAAAAAATTCTCTT
>CAJPEX010000171.1:5094-64886 GCA_905338405.1 Notodromas monacha | reverse complement strand
GAGGGTGGGGGCGGGGGGGGGGGGGGGGGCAACAAACATTCTTCTGAAGAAAAACTTAGTTGTCTCAAGATAATGAAGCTGAGGATCGGGAGAATGAACGCATTAGTTCGCTTAAACGCCAAATTCAAGGAAAATAAAATTGTTCACAACAACAAAGGAAAAGCCGCACGAAAATCTTTCAGAAAATATTTTGCCACTCATCTAGAACATGAATCATGTTTTTCAACTCTAAAAAAAACCACGATTAAATGCATTAGAACATAGAACGTCCGACTCGAGATCCATCTTTTACAAGTTTCCTCTCCATTATCTATTTTTTTCAACGAAGATACATGCGATAAAGCATGCAAATTCATAACCAACAATTTTTTTTTCAACGATCAATTTAAACTTTGGGGACACGAAGATACTGTATAAGGTATTAACGTCATTTGTTGCAACGGAATATGGCCTGAATTGATCCCAAGATTTAAAGGCATTCGAAACAGGTAAAGACCACCGGACACTAGAAAAAACGGGCATAAAATACCATAGAATCAGCACATACACACCTCATACGTCTTGCGATCGTTGCAGCTGCTTCCATTGACAAAGTGTTTTCGATTTTTGAGATTCCATTCACCATGGCTGTACATTCCGGTTGTAAATCACCAAGCGCGTAAGTGCTTGAATCAACGGTATCAATCTGAGTCTGCGACTGGCATAAGGAACTGGTATCTTCTGCAAACAATCATTTCATCAACAAATGAAGACGAAAAATCGGAAGCCTACAAACCATGAGCTTCAGGATACATTGGTGGCAAGTGATCGTGGATGTAAATCGGTCGAAGAACGACCTCACGACTGCCGGGCTTGAGGAAATTCAAATTTGATTCCTTCGACGCCGGGTATTTGGGAATTTTTGGAGGAAGCGACGTCGACTCTACGTTATTCACGTAGTCTTCCAAGTCTGAAAGAGAGACTCCCATGGTATCCAACGCTTTCGCAATATCGGGAAGCATGACCATCGTCCGGTTTCCTTCGAAATGAAACTCAAATTTGAAAAAGGAATAACACAAGCTTTATGCACTTCTGTCTCACCATGTTCTGAGTATGCGTGAATGAGTTTCCCGAATTCCGTCATATACTGACCAAGGATATCCACCAAAATATTCAACGGAGTAACATTTATCGAATGCCATCCGATGGTTTGGCAAATCTGGCCAACGACCATTTTCAACGTTGCTTGCGAAAACTCGTCGGCCATGGAAACAGCCGTACAATGCAGCTACTCCGCTCAAGCACAGTCGAAGATAATACGCGAAAAACGGGGGGCGGGGGGGAAGTATCTCAATCGGAACTTCGACTACCAACGCTCCGACACTACGTTGCGTCCCCACCTCAAAAGAAGCTGGGCAATCATTCGCAGTCGGCGCTTTCCAGCCATCGAGCAACAAATCGTACCTGCGCCAGAAACAGTATCGGTAAGCTAAACTGATTTAATTCTGAGCAATCCAAATAGATTCACTTCGATGTACACAAATCAGTGAGAACAACCGGCTCCACAAGTACAACTGCCCGTGGATCCCAAATGATGGAAGCAACGAAATTCGACGAGATCAACGAACTATCGAGTAAATCACCGCGCAATTATCCCGTCTCATTGACTTTTTGGGCTGAGAAGTTTTCAGCACTGAAAGAAAACAAGAACGGACAAGCCAGGGTGCGTGTTTAAAAAGGTGGGAAAGTTGAATGCCTCACAACCCTCCAGCAGCCGCTGCCGTCATCTCTTATGCTCTTATCTTTTGTACTGTGCAGTGTACACCGTACTTTATTGTAAGCTAAATACTCTTTACAATACTTTACTGTATATGCTGCCAAAATACAGCTTTGCATAAACAGTAAGCACTGCTATAGATACAGTACATGCTGTATCTTAAATGACACTTGGGATGCAGCAGCTGAACCTGCATGGATAACTGCTGGAACATCATCCAAGCGTCAAATATTGTACAGTATATAGTATACCTCCCCATGTCGTGCATGAAAAGAGAAAATCATGGGACCAGACAAAAATTTATTTTAAAATTGCTTTAGTGATAATCCACTTGTATATATATATGTAACCCCCCCCCCCCCCACATGATNCAATGGCCGATCGTTTCAAGATTTCCCTAATTATGTACCCCCCCCCCCCCCCCCCCACCCGGCCCAATGTCCCCGCGCTTCTCCTGAAAACATTTAGCGCATTTGAAAAGGAGCTTCCGTGACAGGGAATCAGGGATGATACGAATTAACTTGTATTTTGTTTACGCATCAGCATAATTCACACAACTTACTGTATTTAGCCTGCATGGAATTGAATGCACCTGGTACAGACGATATACAGTATGTATGCAGCAGAAGCAGAAATAAATTATATGATTTGCGCCTTTATCTTTAAAATCACTGCGGAAAATCACGAAAGGCAACAGGAAATCATTCTCGAAATCATTGATGGCTAAATACTGAATTATTTTGAATAAAATCTCCTGTCGCATTCAATAACGCAATAATCGGAAAAAATCTGAAGATTCAGTCTCAGAGTACGGGAGGGTTGTCAGACCTGACCATCAAATTGATGCTGATTGAAATAAATTACAGTACAATTATGCTGTATATCTGATGCTACTCACGGGTAGATATTTATTGAGCCCAGGGATTTTAATGATGTACAGTATATATAGCACGAATTTGTTCGCAGCACATTTCTCGTGAATTGATGTGCGGTATACGTTTTGAGGCAACAGCAATAAGGGTGCTCGAAACATAAGTGCTGACGAGTTACAGTATTATCAGCAAAGCATCATATATATTTCGTATCATTTTTGTCGTGATTGAGACTTTCCACATATACTGAATAATATATATGTATATTCTGTATCAGTACTCCGTGTACTCGTATATGTACATCATGAGCTGCATGTATACTATGCGTACTGTCATAATGGTCTAATAACAATAACTCTTTTTAATTATTTTTCTCTGATGATGGTTTATATGGATTTTCTAAATTCGCAGCAGCAGCTGAAACGGCAGAAGAATTATTCATATACTGCTGTGGGTTGAATAAGACGCTTTTGCGTTTGCGAATGGGTCAATTTATTATTACAAATACAGTGTATATACATATATATCAGCGCAGTAGATGTACGCAGCAATAATTTTCAAATGATCTATGAATCAGAGCTACAGCAGTACACAGTACTTGTGCAAGGAAAAAGTTTCCAATCTGTGACTAAAATATACGGTAATTTTTTGTTGAAGATTGTGCTGATGATGGGCCCATAAATATTATTATTAGATTTTCGCAGCAAATAAGCTACGACGATATATACTGTATATAGGCAACTGCTGTTAATATATAGCAGGGCCTTTATGCAAAAATATCGGAGAACTCCGAATACTCTGTCCTTTGCAAGCTTTGCTGAGTTCAACTATGAATACTATATCGTACCACAATTACTATATACTGTACAGTACAAGTACAGTGTAAAGCAGTATCCGGGGGGTACTGAAGCGCGTTGAAAATGTGTACAGTATTGCATCATTGGGCTTCTTATATCAGCATGATAGTGTCCTCTATACGGAAATGAGCGAAACTTTCTCCCTCTCTATATTTGTCGAAGTTGCTTTCATGGCGCCAGTTATAAGAAGGAGCCGACGCCAACTTCTCCGGTGTGAAGCCGTTATCATTTTCCGGTGAAGCCTGGGTTTGTAATGTGGAGTATTCGGTGTAAGAAAAAAGTTTCGAATTTCATGCGTTTATCGAAGGATTGGACTTGTGTAACGAAATGCGATTGTGTTTTTCAGGAGGTTTTTGTTGTTTCCGGACCGTGGTTATCCGGTGTTTATGCAGGCACAGAGTGGTGCGTAAACAACATATATTTTCGGCGTTTTATGGATGGATTGCGCAGTTTTTCTGATGTAACGGTGATCATATTTTAGGTATGAAGCGAGAATTGGATTCCAACAGTATGGCAGAGGCGGACGCATCCGGAAACAAAAGAGTGAAGGGAGCGGAAACGACCGTGCGACTTCTTATCCCATCTAAGGTATGCTCCTGCTCAGTGAAGATGCTTTGATTCATCACTCAAAAATCGTGTTTTTCAGGCCGCTGGCTCCGTTATAGGGAAAGGCGGACAAAATATTTCACGTTTGAGGAAGGACGTGAGTTTATTTTGTTGTAACTTATAACTCTCCCTGTATGCGTACTGCGCCGCGGTTTTTTTGAATTCATTCATTGCTAGTGTTGTGGAAGATTGCTATGGTTGTTTTTCTCTCCCATTGAATATCTGATCCACCAATTCATCAACGCTCCGCCGATCGTGGCTCTGCGACTCCGTGACAACCCCAACCTGCGGAATAATTCGCCCCTGGATTCTGGAAAATTTCCCTTCCGTCTCGAATCTACCCTTTGATTCCGTCCATGCTCCAGTACAATGCCACGATCTCTATTCCCGACTGCATAGGACCAGAACGGTAGGCCCGAAAGATGATTCAACATCCCTGTCTCTTTTAGGATTACCTTCATAGCTTCGGACCTTCAGCTGAAGAAATCCTTATTGTATTTTGAGGGTTATGTTCTAAATCCTTCAAGTTGTCCGAAAATTCCTTTCGAATGTCTGGGTGAGGGAGGGATCACACTCCTGTGCTCTGCTTCAGTCATTTCCGCGACCCACTTTCTCGGCATGGTCGGCGGCGTAAATACTTACTTTGGCCATGCAGAAGCACGTCCGAGTGTTCTCTGAAAATGCATCTGACTCGTTCCTCTGTATTGCAGGATTATGACCATACAGTCGGATGAAGAGAATGCCTTGAAGGTGTTGAAAGAATCAATCCCTGCATTGGACGAAGTAAGATTTTTTGTGTAATTCTTCCTTCGTTTTTCTCACGCTCGAGATCTGTGTTTAAGGTTGTAAGCCGTTTGAAAAGTCCGAACATAAGAGGTACCGAGATACGCATGCTGATTCATCATCTTCACGCTGGTGCGATCATTGGCAAGGGTGGTTGTCAAATCAAGGAATTGCGAGAGGTAAAAAAACCTGACGATATCTCGTTTTGATTAATTCTCATTATGTTCGGTACTCTTCGTATTATGTAAATATTTTTTTCATTCAAGCTTCATGAATTGAGTATGTGGATTATACAGTTCTGTCTTCTAATGCTCTAGCTTTATCGAGAACTGGATAAGCTTTTATCTGAGCGAGTTCGTCTTGCTAACGTGAAAACGTAAATCCCGAGGAAAAATTGGACGAATAATTTCAGTGTGAATGTCACTCCAGCTCTACCTGTAGAATTGAAAGTTTCTATTAATTGAATCTGATGTGTTGGTTGTCTAGTTACTAAGATGTACGTTTAGAAAAACCTAATTCTGTATCCCTTCCTGCGGTCAACAGAGTACCGGTGCGAACATCAAGATTTACGGGGAAAATTGTCCAAGATCTACCGATCGTGTTCTCCAAATTGCCGGAGATACGGAAACGATTCTTGCTTGTGTTGAAAAATGTTTGGGATATCTGAAAAATGTAAGTTACTTGAAATTTTCTGATGGCCTCTCAATTTCACGAGGATGAATATCTTTCAGGCTACTCCGAGGGGAAACGCAGAATTGTACGATTCGAACAACTTCGATGAATTTTTGTCCTACGAATATGGCGGATGGAGCGACCCGAACCGGTCGATGCCTCGCGGTGGAATGCTTGGGCCGCCATCTGATCAGTGGGGTAGCGGCGGCGGTGGTGGTGGTGGCGGAGGAGGAGGAGGAGGAGGATGCCCCATCATCGTGGACCTCCCCCCGGCCCGAGAGGGTAATCATTCAAATTACTGCATTTTTAATCTCCGAGTTTTTCCGTCGAACTTTTGGATGTTATGTTGAAGCTGAGTATGTGCTTTACTAGTGCCTGAGATTAGGTTAATTTTTCTCCCCGCCTGACCATCTTCGGAATTTCGGTCCGAAAAGAAACGTACGAACCTTATTTTAAATCCTACTTTTGTGATGGGAAGTGCATCAGCAGAGTTTTTATTTGCCTGCGAATTCTACTGTAGTACTCGACCCAGTTCAGAAGATGTAGATCTTCGTGTGGAAACAATGATTCGAGCGAAACCCGTGTATTTTCCTTGTGGATTCCAAGCCGTATCTATACTTGAGCGCATGGTATCACAGTATTCACATTGGAATCGGCAATACGGTTTGAAAAAGCGTTACGTCGTTCTTCTTAACCTCAGTACAGTATGTGCTCCGTGTACAGTGTTAATCTTACAATCAGTGTCTTGCTGCATTTTTATGTGTTACTTTATTTGTGTTGCTTATTTTAATGGAGTTTGACAGTTTCATAATTATCGACCACTGGGAAGCGGCTCGAATGAGAAGTACGAAAACCGATCCGTAGAGTTGAATGCAGTTTTTGTCCGGGTGTGTGATAGGGGTCCTTCTGCGTTTTGAATATTTTGATATCACATTTACGACCTGCTTATGATCTGCAGTTGATTTGAAATAAAATTAGCTATTTTTCAATCTGTGTCTTCAAGGGGACCGTACGGTGTCGAGCACGATGGATATCCTCAAAGAGGCGGGATGATGCGCAGACGTCCGAACGACTTTTCCGAACAATACGGAGAGGGTCTCGGTGGGCCGATGGCCGAAGAAACTACACGCGTATCGATACCTAAAGGTGTAAGTAACTTTGCTTTTTCCCGTCCACATGAACTTCTTCCTTTTTATGATTCGATTAAAGTTGAATTTCATTGTGAGGACTTCGGTGAGATCCTGGACTTTCGCTGTGTATGAAGAACTTCTCGTGCTGTCAAACTCAAAGACGGACATTTTTGTGACATATTCTTTCTGTCGCCTTTTTGGGCCAGATTGAAGGGAACCCCTGTAATATCGAATCATTTTCAGTTCATTGTTTCTCTGTTTAAAGCGTTTCTGTCTCGTTAGTTTAAAAATTTCTGATGCATCTTTTCGTATTTTTTTATCGCAATTCTTTTTTGGTTTTTGTTGAAAATGTATTCGATTTTTTTTCTTTCTCTTGCAGTTGGCCGGGGCAATCATTGGGAAAGGCGGTGCGAGGATTCGCAAGATCAGAATGGATTCCGGCGCGAGTATTACTATTGAGGCGGGAAGTCAAATGAGTGAAGAGCGTATCATCACCATCAGTGGCGCTTCGAACCAAATACAATTGGCGCAGTTCTTGCTGCAGCAGAGGTGAGTTTCTGTGCTACGAAAACGCATGCTTGTCATCGAAGGATACCGCTGGTTCGTAATTGAGGAGGAAGAGGGGATTGGATGTTGGTTATAGATTTTTTGAAAATCTTCCTCTTGGGAATTTATTTTCTGTTCATGAATTTATTGTACTTTTTTTCGCGAATGACGTTGCATTCGATTTCATGGCGAGATGTTTTTTTTTTTTTCAGAATTCTTCGAAGTACAGTAACCTTGAAGAGAAATTCTCGGAAATGAGGTTGAGCATTTTTTCAACAGATATTGGTTTATAAAATGTATTCAAGTTCTTGCCGTGTGTTTTAAAATGGTCTACGTATGTTGTTGGCTTCTTAAAATTTTTAATTTTAAAATGGGTTCAGTGTTTTCTAGTACAGTAGTATCTTCAATAGTATTTTATTCTGTCCATAGCGTGCGGGAACACTCGAATTACGGAAACAAATGAGAACAAGAATCCGCAAGCTCTGCTCACTGTTTTCGCACATAATTCTGGATGGAGCCATTCCCTGAACGGTGTATTTCAGTTGGATTCTGTTCTGTACATACTTCGTGGTGAAGCCTTCACGTTTCCGCCATTTCAGTGCTGTATTGTACGTTTTGCTTTCTTCGTCGCCGCAAGGTGAACGGCGACGTTCGTGTTTTACCGCTGTATTGATTTTGTTTTATTTCGCTGGGCAGATCGAGAAGAGATCTTGTTGATAGGCATACTGGGCGTTAAATACAAAGTCTGCAATTATTATGCCGAGCCTTCTAAGTTGCTTTCGTGGAACTTGGTAGTGGTGTTTTGTGGACTTCCTATTCTTGCTGTCGCAGCCGAATAACTTATACGTTTTGCGGTTTTTGGTTGCGTTATATCTGAGTGGTGAAAAAATTGACACGTTTTCAAGAATGACTGTTTTCTTTCGTTCATACATTCGACATTCAATTATGTTAATGCCTATTGAGCGCATTGTGTTCGCATGAACTGAGGTGTACAATGCAGCATTTTTTCTGTGTTGAGCGACATTTTAATGTTCTGGAATGTGAGCAATTTTTTTTCTACTTGTGTGTCTGCGAGATGATTTTCCAATGTTTTTTGTATCATCCCGCATTGTAGGGTGTTCATTGTGAAGCATGTTGACTGTCACGAGGTTAGCGTCTGTTGTGATAACGTCGTTGATGTTATATTTATCGCCGCCTTCGTTTTCAAGCCTTTTCTCATGGCATCCATCCTTGCTTACTGTGGCAGTGAGTAGAGTGTGAATTGAAGTCGTTCATTAAGATGTATGCTGGAAGGCGCTGAGCAGTTCCATGTTGCAGTAATCCATTGTGATTCAGTCTGAGATCTTGTGATCTATGTTGGAGTGTTCTTTCTTCAGCTTACCTAATCAACAGCATGAAAATATTTATAACGTAAGGTCAGGGTGGATTTTTAATGCGATGGGATCAAAGCAAAATAATCCAGTTACTGTATTCATTTTTTCAGGTTTTTCTGATGAACCTCTTCACTCCTGAATTTCTGCTGAAAAATTTTTTTAAAATTTCTGCTCGCATCCATTTGACAAAAGCTCTTCTTCAACAGTGCGTCTCAGAAATTCAGGGATGGAAGCTGAGATCAAATAAGTGGATTAAATTATTCTTCACTGCAGTAATCCGGAACACGGTGTATATCTGGACATTGTTTGCCTTCTGATCAAATTAGTATGGAAGTCCATTTGCTGTAGTATTCACTGGAATTTCCAGGACATTCTTAAATTTCTCTTTCTGTGCATTTAAGAAAATAAGAATTGGAGCTACGGTATTAATACAGTACTTGATAATTTTTGCAGAAATTCAAATTTTATCCTAGTGGTACATTGGTGCATCATAGTACAGTATAACTATTGTGTTTGTTCTACAAAAGAATTTATTAAATTTAGAAAAGATGAATAAATTCATAAGATCAGGGAGAGATGGAATGGGTCAATTTAATCAGAATTGGATAAGAATACTGTACTGTACAGTACAGTATATCTATTCAAGGAGTGCCTATACACTTGTACTGTACTTGTCTACAGATTTGCTCCAACTCCTTTGGAATATGATTTAAAACACTGTACTGTATTTACTCGAGTAACATGTGAAAAAAAATGTTCCAAAAAATTGGCAAGAAATGAGGTTAGTGTCATAGTTGATTAAAGAAAAATTTCAAGTGACGTGTTTTGAAAAGTTGAAACTTTTCACTTGGCATCTATTTGACCCAATTTTAATATTGTTTGTACAGTTGAACCCCGTTAAACCGCCCCCCGATTGACCGCCACCCTCGCGTCCCGCCATTTTTTTCTTCCCAAACAAATCTTCTCAAGCTTGAAGGGATGGGAAAACCCCGTTTATCCGCCAACCGCCAATGTTTTTTGCAGAACAAACAGGATCTCCCCGTTAAACCGCCAAAATGCTGCTGCACAAACGTTGGCGGTTTAACGGGGTTTGACTGTATACAACAAAAATATCACCATTGAATTGGATTTTCAAGTGGGCTTGGATTTAGATTTGTATCCAACCCAGCTTTTCAAGTAGGAATTTTAGTAACCAAAATCTTTGTTTATTTATAGCTAAAAATCTGAAGTGTGAGTGTTACTCAAGGGTGTGTGGGACTTGAGCAGAAACATGAAATTTCCAGTTTGTTACTGTAGATAAGTTCATAACATTATTTGAAAGCTTCATATTTCCCTAAGTAACCTCGGATTTAATTTTAGGTGTTCTATCTTTTTGTGCGGCAGTTCAAGTGAACTTTCCTACCTGCTTAGGGACACTTTGTCAGTGGTAGGTTAATGACCATTACTATACTTCATAAAAATGACCAAAATATGAAAATCAATTGGATTGGTAGTTCATAAGTGCCATGATTTTTGTATTCTTTCTATAGCTTTTTTATAGAAGTGCTGTAAATCATTACTGTATCTTACTATTCGTCAAGCGAAAATCAATAGTTATTTTCTCTTAAAATACGATATCGATTGCAGTTCTGTCTGGCGATGCCCGAAGGGCAACTGACATTCGGTCTTCACTACCCGTATCAGTCACTTGGTGGGAGAAAGGACAGAGTTTACTACCACTGGCTTATGCAAAACATTGCCTATAGTGCTGCTCTTGTTGGAGGTTTCGCAGTCGTCTACAACAAGTACCTTAATGATTTTCCTCATCTCGCCACGTGGCACGCCATCAGCGGTGCTTTCACGATGGCCACCGCTTCGGCGCAAGTGATGATCGGCGGCTGTTTGTCTTATCCATGGCTGTTCCCCGAGCATCTGGTATCTTCCGCTAAATGGGCCCATCTCTGGGTTGGATCGATCACCATCTACTCAGGGTTCCAGACTTTGCTGCTCGCAACATGGAGCAATTGGGCAACCAAGGCTATGACATTTCCTTCGCTTGTGATCATGAGAATTGCCTTTGCTGTCGCGGTATTTTCGCATGGTCGCCATTTTCTGATGAAGTATGGAAGGAAGATGACCAAAAAGGTTCAAGTTGGAATGGAAGGATCCCAAGAAAACAGCAAGAAACAGGATTCAGTATCGCCACTCAGCTCAAGGGATTCAATTTCCAAGCTTTCTTCATCTGCGAGTGTAACGGACTAAGGAATTGAGGTTTCCAAGGCGATGACAACGAATTTACTCAAATATTACACGCGCTCCTTCTTCAATGATTGGTTCTGAAGTGCATCTTGAGATCAATAAGTGTCAAGCTTCTGCCGGTGAAAGGATTACATCTGGTACATTTTTAAAAGGAAGGGGAAGTCTTGAATAAATTTTTTTATATCAGCTGCTTCACTACAAAATTAGTGAAACTCTTCACAAATTAGAAGTTCAACAATATTCAATCCGTGATACCCACCACTAAATATGATACTGTTTTTTGGTAAATGATTTTCTCAACAAATCCATTAATTGGGACCAAGAAAAGTTGCAATATTTTTTTTTAAGAAACCGAAAAGAACATTGTGGCTACTGCGTATGGGCAGAAAAGAAGTCAAGATTCTACTGTATCAGATTTGTTATCAAAGCCCAATTGCAGAAGGTTCAACTTTTGATTTATTTTTTAAGTTTCTGGAAATGCTTAAG
This sequence comes from Notodromas monacha, assembly GCA_905338405.1. Lineage (NCBI taxonomy): Eukaryota > Metazoa > Arthropoda > Ostracoda > Podocopida > Cyprididae > Notodromas > Notodromas monacha. The sequence goes on along the minus strand of CAJPEX010000171.1, from coordinate 53,567 downwards.
CCACATCTGAACAACCATTAAGCTGGTAAATATATAGTACTGTACTATCCTGTATACTTACTATCAGACCAGTGCTGAAGTGAACCCCTAGTATTGATACTGATCGGTACAGTATACTGTACGGAAGAACTCACGGATGGGGTTGAGGTTAAACCTGTTTGAAATTAGGAAACATGAGAATATATCAGTCATCACATGAAATTATTTGTGGGCTTAAAGTCAGAACTCATCTTGTTTGAGCTGCAGAAAATGGTGTGAGATGCATCTGATCAATCTGAGCGAATACAGTACTGGATTTTGGTCTGCAAACAAATTTTTTTTTTCAAGTGCAGCACTGCAATGGTGTATTTGTGCATACCCTGTTCTCTCCTGGGATTGGGAGTCTACCCTCGGTCTTCGCTTGAAGGATAAAATCTCATTTTCCGCTGGAAATACAGTTTATTTCTGAGAAACATTCTCTAAGTTCTTAACTAAAATATCACCCGGGTAGCCTAGCTGGATCACTAGGATTGTTCAATCTCATTTCCCTTGCCTCTCACTCCATCCCCGTCTGACTTCCTCCGTGAAAACCTCACGAAACTTGATAGCTTTTTCCTTAGCCCTCAATGAAATCCCGGAATCCAAGGCATTTCGTCCTCGTAGAAGCGTAAAGGCTGTCATCTGGGCCGCTCGGCGAATGAATCTTGTCTCCGAGAGCCAGTTCACAAGGTGGGGATGTTGAGACATGAGACGGATGAAGAACCTGAACATCTTGTTGAATACAAGCACTCAACTATTCCAAGAACCACACAATTTAAGGCACCATCCTGCAATGGAGAGATCTCATATATATTATGTAACTGAATGGGAACCGGATTCGTCTCCAATTTCCTTCAGAATCACGGATGAAAGCAAAATTATGTGGGCGTTCCAACATCACATGAATGACACGCAGTGCAGAAGTTCATGACTGAGTAGGACTGGACCGATAGCCATGTCAAGTTCAATACTAATATTTTTTTCTTCGAAAATGTAGCAACCTTTCACTATCGGACACAAAGCATGCGCGCGTATAGTACTGTACCGTAGGTTTTCCAGTTCAAGTCGGAACTGTGTAAATTGCAGGAGGAACTTATGCATTACGCGGCTGACTGTGCATCCACACTTTATTAACTAACTATGTTTTATGTTCTAGTACAATTGAAGCTAATGCAAATTATTTAATATGCTTTTTTGTTTTAAAATGGCTTCGTTGGCATTTCAAAATGGTTTCAAAGCTTTGAGCGCTGACGACGTTCGTGAGCACCCAGCAGCTGGTAGTGCTCGGTAGATCAGCTGGTCCTAGAGTAACTGCATTTAAGGTTGACCCCTATGCGCCCCCTTCCGCTCTCTAGGAGAACGTATGAAAGTCACTTCTTGAGCGAGCGGGTGTTTGCGTTTCGGTTTGGATGTGATGTCATCGGGATCCTTCCTGAGTGATTACCTTTGATTTTTCTTTTAATTGATTTCTCTTTAGTGACAATAAATCAATTTTAATTGTAAAGTGGTGCCTGTCTGAGCGTGCCTGTATCTGCGTGCAAACAAAATTCATCGATGCCCAAAAACTATCGGGGAACCAGTCCGGCATCGCGGCACTTTCAAAAAGGTTAATTACTTCTGTCCATATTTCACTATTTTTTACGTTGGAGGGTTCTGGTTAGTTGCATCGAAATCAATTGAAACGGCTGTGACCTCTTGAGCATGGATGATCGTTGGAAGCTTCTGTCTGAGGTTTATGATCGTAAAGACTCCTTATTTCCGTATGTCGATGTTGCTTCGAAGCTTTTTGTCAGTGTTTTCTCTTGACGGTTCGAAATTTCTGTGTCGAGGAATTATGGGAAGACTGAAAAAAGTTGGAAGCAAAAAGAAAGAGAGCATTCGGTGTTTTCAACTTCGAAGCTAAGTATATCGCGTTTAATTCATGTTTAAGGATCCCCCGAACCCACAGATCCCTCTGAAAGTTAGAGCGAAGGGAATGCAATCAATGCTGAAGTACTTCAAGTCCAGAGCAGAGACGAGCGAGCGTAGGTGACATTTTGATGTCACCCGCTGATCTCATCCCGCATGAAAAGGTTCCTTGGGTGCAGGCAGATAAAACATTTATTCCTGTTTTTGTATGATTATGTTTATTTGAGCATTGAACCTTCTTTTGAGACCATCCCTGTCACATCTGTTCAACGGAGCCCTGAACGATTGCAATGGGGTACTGCAAGATAACTCGAAGTTTCGATGCCTCATCCATCTGTAATTTCTTTCAGGGTGTTGAAAAAGTGAAATAAAGATATTAACCGTGTCGGAATGTAGAAAAAAAAGTGTGTACGTTGGATACGTGACCAATCGCATGGGCTCTCAGGGAATGTGCCAAATTTGCGCGGAAGATCATGAAATGCTGGTTCGCTGTCGCGAGCTACGAAACTATTCGTTCGAGAAATATTGTAGGACTTGTGATCATCACGGTCAACGTGAAGTTCTCTCACGAAGTCCAAACGACGTGGGAAGATACTTAAGAAAATTATTTCTCAAAGAAATTCAGTCTGGGTTGTTTATACGAGAATCATTGCCGAAGCACCGACATATTTGACAAGTTGCTCCCTTACCTGATGATTTTTCTGACATCAAAAACATTGACAGCCTCGAGATATTGTTTCAGCTGTCCAGAACTGCTGCGGGATTGAAAAACGACCAAGTACTTCGTGAGTAGGAGTATGAACGGTTCTGGATTGTCCTAGAAAGCTTTGGTCAAATGGAAAGTCGAGATTCTGTCAATTTTACCAGTAATTTATGCCAGGGTGGGTACGATCGTGAAACTGCGCAGTTGCTCGAAAACGTCCTCTCCGTATATTTGTTCGCAGATAGTGTATTAAGAAATTGATTGGATTTACAATCTTTAGGTGTCGCGTTTACGAGTTATGCGAGTGTATCCGGCTGCGATTGATTCCGCAGTTCGGGAAAGGAACGCAGAAAAATACCGTGTATTCGGAGGAAGGGGAAAACTTCTCAACACTTGCAATTCTTTCTTGAGAGCTTGAACGCCTCTCATTCTATCGTTTTCGTTGCTTCCCGCTTAAAAACTGACTGTGTTGGGCACGTCGTGTCCTTTTTTTCACTGAGTGGCTGCTATTCCGTCGCACTTGAGGGATCGCATACTTTGACGGAGGACGAAGATTTCAGGCAAGTTGTTCGTGTGCTATCGAGGAATCTCTTCAATTTACGTGAAAATTTTAATTTTGGATGATCTTCAACTTTTGTGCTCTCGCCCTTAAAATGAAACGCTTGTCATATTTCATAAATTTTAGTACAGTAGTCGCGTTTACATTTTTCCGCGTGTATCGTTATTTGTCCAAAATTTGGGATCGGAAGCTATTGCACTATGCGAATAATAAAACGAGAATTCTATGCTGACGCTTCTTCTAGAAAAGAAAAGAATATGCTGAACCCTTGTCTCGTGTGGAAGCCTGACTTTTATTTACAAATTCAGTAGTTATAAGCTATTATTTCTTCATAATTCACTCTATGGATAAGTTGCTGGAGGGATTGTGGAGAACTGCATCGATGATTTTTAATATTTTAAAATGATCTGATTGAAGCCTTACAATTTTGAAAGTGCTCCTGCGCGCAACGGAGCACCAGCAATCGTTATTCGTCTTAAATGGCGCATAAATAAAATAGTGCCTCTAGAAACATTTGCTTCTCAGTATTTCAAACGGATTCTTCATTGCTTGAAAAATGATAAGGTACAGTATTCGAATCTTAAATGTGAACAGTTATGCAGTCTAGTTGGCAGTTATACGTTTGCACAATCGGTAATGATACGAGTTGTATTTATTCGAGTCGAATTTTTACAGCTATTTATAATTTTTGATCTACAGTTCTGGTCAATTTTATCGAAAAATATTATGAAATTTTTCTCGATTTTTTGTGGGGAAAATTATGCCGTTCCTGATGTCTATTCTTTAAGCGTATGTCACCGCCATTATGCAATGCAATAATTTCGTTTTTTTTTATATTAATGAATCCTTTTCTCCTGTTCCTGCGTATCTGTGTGAGAAATCGGGATGAACCCATTTATTTGCCATACATTTTTTGTGACTATTATTGTTTTTCCCGCGAATCTGCAGATGTGCCTTATTCTGGCGGAGCAAGGGATACAAGTACTGCGGATGTTTTGTTCCGGTTTTTGGAGCGTGTTGTGAATCCTGGGGTTAGCATTAATCCATCCCAGGTTGTGTAGGACATGGGCAAGGTTTGTTCTTCGTGCTTTTGTCCATTTCAGGACGTAGACTTGAGATGCTGTGCAGTAGTGTATTACGATGAACGAGTTGTTTTTCTTTGTACCTTCTGAAGCTGCGCTGGCTGCCGGACCGAAGGATAATATTCTCAGAAACTCGAGATTCTTAATTCTTACTGATAGTCACCAACCTAACTCATTTGTAATTTAACCATAAAGTATCGAGGTACACTTTCTGGTTAAGTGAAGAAATGTTGTTGGATATTAATCGGGTACAGTATTAGGTTTGGTTGGATTTTGCGAGTTTTTTCTGAAAGATGACGTGAGACAGTTTATATTTGACCCTGGTATTGAATTGGTTTAGGTTTGTCACTTGGTCAAGTGCTTAGATCATCCATGTTAGATTTATGTGAATTTTTAAGGTTATACAGTATGGGCTAGTTCTGTGTCACTGCCGTATATTCATGTGCTGATATATTTTGGCGCAGTATCGGATATTTATGGAGTTAACGTCATAGTAGCTGATATACATTTTCGAAAAGGAGAGATGATTCATCAGTACAGTATTATCATCGAAGTGCCCTGGTTATTTTTTTATTGTGTATTTAAAAATTTACGTTTCAAAGCTATTTATGCGACCATATTAATTTATTTATTCTGTTAGCGAAGTGAATAAATCGATATCAATTCTCATACTTTATTGTGAAAGAGTTGATATATGAAAATCAATTCGAGCTCCTTGAATAAGGTGGTCTGTCACTGTAGATACTTTTTTGGAACAGTCATGGTAAAACACAATTTGGTGGAAAGCGAAAGTTTTTCAAAAAGGCGCTTTTACGCAAAAAGATCCGTACGTACTCTAAATGGGTGATGTGATATGTTGCTGAAATTGGAATAAAATTAAACTATTGAGGTCTGAAGTTTCCTTCGTAAATGTCGTTCTGAGTGAGAGTGATGTCTTTCAGGCTTCGAGGTCCGAAGAAAGTTCGGCATCAGACGATGATTCGTTGAATTCGGGGTCGGATTCGGCCGAACACTCTTCCAGTGAATCGGCCAACAAGGAGCAGGATGGTACCTCCAACGAGTCATGGACGAAGAAGAGCAAGCGTACCATGCGTGAACGGAAGGGCACTGTCGAGAAGAAGAAAACGGATGACCTGAAGCAGTGTTGGGGCAAAGACCCAAACCTGTATGGGATTCGTCGATCGGGAAGAAGCCGCCAGGAACCCAGTAGGCAATCTACAACTAATGATGAGTCCGACGCTGACTCTGGCAAAAATGAGAAGCACGCGGGAAGTCGTCGTCGCTCTCGAAACAGGTTCGCAAAGATTTTTTGTTTGTTTGGGAAATGCTTTCAATTGTGTCATAAGTGTCAACTACTGCAAAACCTGCTTTAATCATCCTTCTATGCGGATTTTTACATCATGCATAACGTTTTTTGCCTTTGAGGAGGCCCAATTTCCTGATGTCGTTCAATAGATTCTCGGAGCAGTCGAATAATTCTTGTCGCAATTTTTAAAAAAATTTTCGGCAAAATTCAAGCGGATATTGAGATTCATTTTGGTAACGAGGCAGATATTTTAATTGGAGGGTCTATTTAAATTAGATCTGAGTTCTACTGAAGGGAAAGTTGCTTTTAGTTGAATTTTAATCTTGTATTTCGTATATAATTATATTTAATTTGAAAATAAATTTAGTTCGATATCGAAGTCAGATTCAGTTGAATACAGAAGTTTATGATGTAACGACGTTGTTTTTCTAACTTCAGATGTGTTCGATTTCTCTCTCTCTCTTGATTTTACGAAAACGCTCAAGGAGAATTCAGATGATTGAACGACAAAAATAGTACAGGGCTCCTTTTTTTTCACACCGTCGGACTTCGACGCGAAGTTCATTACTGTATTACAATTTTTATGTTTGGGTCGCATTCAATTTTCTTATGCGTCATCAAACTCGAGCATTATACTGTAAAAGCCTTATAAATGATAAAGTAGTACTGTATCTCGGTTGTTAGATTTGAAGTATTTTTTTCAGTTGTACTTTTAATATCATGATCTTTCGAGTCTATAAACTGGGTAATTCAAAACTTCGTAGAATGGAGTCAATGGGTTCAGATTCTCAAAAATACTTGAACTGAGTAGTTTCTGGTTACGTGCAATTCTGTATCCATTTCAGATCCTTCGGAAAATTTCATAAATCCTTCAATAAATCGCGAAATGAATATACAGTACTGTATTTTCAATATGATTTACAGTATCAAAATATCAGCGAAAGCACTCAGCCCCAGGAAAACTGTGCTTAACATAATCATGAGTATGAAACGTTTATATCGGTTGAAAAATTGAGTACTGTACTGTTTAGCACATTTCCCACAGCCGCTTTAATTTTTTTTTTAGTACAATCAGTTGTGCAGCAATAGGGTTCACTTCTCACTGGAAACATTCTTGGCAACTTGGAAGAAAGTTAGAAGTCCGTCGTGCAAAAAAAATCCTTTATCCGAGGTACACCGCTGTACAATCGTTATTTTCGTTTGCAGGAGTGGAACGAGTTCGAAGTCTAGATCGTCCGACAGGATGGACTCCGACTCGGGGTCTGACGTGTCACGCCCACGTGCGAAACCCAACACCAAGAAAAGTAGTTCTGCGGTTACTTCCAAGGGTGGGGGTCGGCGTGTGCAGTTGTCCGAGTCGTCAGATGATTCGAGTTCCTCTGTTGCTGGCTCGGTGAAGGTTCGCAACACGTCCAGACGGGCTGCAGCCAAGGTGAACTATCGTGAAGTCAGCGACGATGAAGAAGAGGAAGTCGTGAAAACGAGCAATGCCCGGAAAAATGGGGAAGAGTTTGAAGACTACCAGCCTGGACTCCGGCCACCCGATCCAGAGGAGGGTGAATGCGTGGAGAAGGTGATGGATCAACGAGTCGGACATGTGGATGGTAATTATTTTCATTTTTTCCATTTATCTAGAGTTCGAATTGTATCAGGGGATTTGTATTGTTGAAGCTGCTCCAGTATATGAGATTCCACTCCATGTTAATTGTACGGTATAAGCATTTTATGAGATTATTCTTGGATTAGGATGGTTGAATGTTGAATGAAATTCTTATATTTGGGCCTGGGAGTAGGTTATGTTTTTCCTGCGTATTTATTAGTTCATAGTACTGTATCTGGTTAGGTCCAGTTATATATGCCAAAATATTAAGTTGAACACATCCACTTACCAGCTCAAGTTTTGTTATGCATACTTAGTTTCCAATTTAATTTCATTTACTTTTGACGTAAATATCTTTTTAGGCTTGGTTAATTGATTCTTTGTCTGTACAGTAGGTTAGACTGAACTGGTTAAGGGTTTTATCAGCAATTCGAATCAATTCTTCAGGTGCTATTCGGTACTTGTTGGTAGGTTCGTGAGGCGTTAGAAGAGGTTAGCATTTCTACGACAGCTCTTTGAAAAGACGAAAAAGAGTAGTGTCAGCTTTAACTACAATTAAGGGCCGAGATGAGAGTACAAATAATACAGTGTTTGTATCTTTGTTGTCCTGCAGCTGTGGGTGCTTGCACGACTGTGTATGCCATAACGAAGAATGGGGATCCGAACGCGAGTTTCGAAGCGGAAGTCACGTCCGAACTCGCCGAAGAACAATTCCTTATCAAGTGGATGGGCTGGTCTCACTTACACAACACGTGGGAGAGTCTGCGTAGCTTACGTGAGATGGGAGTTAGTTGCCATTTATTTCGCGCAAAGACCAACGAACCACTAATAATATCCCTTATTTTTTTGTTCAAGGTTCGTGGCATCAAGCGGGTCGAGAACTACATCAAGAAAGACAAGGAACTTCGTGCGTGGAAGACTGTGGCCAACCCCGAAGATATAGAATACGTAGAATGCCAGCGAGACATGATGCAGGAGTTGGCGGAAAGCCATATAAACGTGGAACGCGTGATTGCGTCGTACGACAAGCCGCTGGGGACGCATGCCGACTACCTGATCAAGTGGGAAAACCTGTCGTACTCTGAATGCACTTGGGAAGACGGAGCGTTGATTGAAGAACGTTGGAAAGATCGGATTGAAGAGTTTCGACGGAGAGAGCAGTCGAAATGCTTGCCACAGCCGCCGAATGCCCTCGTCCGCCTCCTGCGAAACCGTCCCAAGTTCGTACCCGTCAAAGAACAACCGACATTCCTGGGTTCCGTGCCTAGTCTCCGCCTGCGTGACTACCAATTGGCGGGTCTCAACTGGCTCGTGAGTTCCTGGTGTCACGACCGGAGCGTGATTCTTGCCGATGAGATGGGCCTCGGGAAGACTGTTCAAGTGATCTGTTTCCTGGCCTATCTTTTCCGGCATTACGAAGTCTACGGACCGTTCTTGGTGGTCGTGCCGTTGTCGACGTTGACTGCGTGGCAGCGTGAATTCCTCACGTGGTTCCCGGACCTGAATGTCGTCGCGTATATTGGTGACACGCATTCGCGGAACACGATTCGCGCAGTGGAATGGATCGCGGATGGGGGACGATTGAAACCGAATGCAGTTCTCACGACCTACGAGATCCTGTTGAAGGACCGAGCGTTCTTGGAAGCCATGGACTGGGCTGTGCTGGTTGTAGACGAAGCACATCGACTCAAGAATGATGACTCGCTGCTTTATCGCTCGCTGCACGTTTTCCGCACGCACTTGCGCGTGCTCGTCACTGGCACTCCGCTCCAGAACTCTCTCAAAGAGCTCTGGGCTCTGCTTCATTTCATCATGCCGGACACCTTTCCCGACTGGGAATCTTTTGACGAAGAGCACGGCGCTACGGCGGCTGCGAACAAGACCGCCGGGTATAAGAAACTTCACAAGCAACTGCAGCCTTATATTTTGCGACGTGTGAAGAAGGATGTGGAGCGGTTGCTGCCTGCCAAGGTGGAACAGATTCTGCGAGTGGACATGACCAAGGCACAGAAGCAGATTTACAAATGGATCCTGGCGCGGAATTTCGATCAGCTACGTAAAGGTTCCGGCGGATCCATGACCACGTTTACCAACATTGTAGTGGAACTGAAAAAGTGCTGTAACCATAGTCACTTGATTCAAGCCCCGCCGCCGCTGTTCCCTGTTGGCAACGCTGCTGCTGCAGCTTCTCTTTCCTCCGCATCGGGGGGTGGTTGTGATGATTCGGCAGCAGAGCAACGTATCCAACGCCTGGTGCAAGGCTCTGGGAAACTCTTGCTGCTGGACAAGTTGCTCGTTCGGCTACGCGAGACCGGCCATCGCGTGCTCATATTTTCGCAGATGGTGCGCATGTTGGACATTCTGAGCGAGTATTTGTTACTGCGTCATTTTCCGTACCAACGGCTCGACGGCAGCATCAAGGGGGAGCTACGACGGCAGGCAATGGACAGATTCAACGCCGTCGGGTCTCCGGACTTCTGCTTCTTGCTGTCGACGAGAGCCGGTGGCCTAGGAATTAATCTGGCGACAGCCGACACCGTGATTATCTTTGACTCGGACTGGAATCCTCAAAATGACCTGCAGGCCCAATCACGGGCCCACCGCATTGGCCAGAAAAATCAGGTGTGTTTCATGTGTGATCAGTGAGGTATTTACTCGAATACGAAAATCATATTTTATCCCCGAAATTTGGCTTGAGTTTTGGAAATGATCAAGTCTTTCATTCAAATATAGAATTCTGTTTTGTTGGTTTTTCATGAAGTCAACGATTATTTCTCCCGAGAACTCATTCCTTGACTTTTTTTTTTAATTCCAGGGGCTGAAATTAGGATTTAAAATGGATTGCGTAAATGCGTACTTTCGTTCCTTTGAAACTTATTTAATTTGCTGATGAATGTACAGGTCAACATTTACCGTCTCGTTACGCGTGGGTCCGTTGAGGAGACCATAGTAGAACGGGCCAAGAAGAAGATGATCCTGGACCACCTTGTGATACAGAACATGGATACTACTGGGCGATCCGTGTTGGATTGCAAAGCGTCGGCGAATTCTTCCGTTCCTTTCGACAAGGAAGAGCTGGCTGCTATCCTCAAGTTTGGAGCGCAGGAACTTTTCAAAGGCGATGATGAAACTGAAGAGGAACCTGCCGTGAGCCACCGTTTGATTGTCTGTCGTTTCTTTACCGCACACATACCTCAACTGTTTCTTTTTTTTCAGTGTGATATCGATGATATACTTCGCCGTGCTGAAACCAGAGACGAAGAACCGCGAATGGCTGGTGATGAGTTGCTTTCACAGTTCAAGATTACTTCTTTTGTGTTTGGAAAAGACGAGGATGGAAAGGATGATGAAATGGAGGACGATAAAGAGGATGAAGGAAAGAAAGAGAAGCTGCCAAAAAAGACGATGACGGATGCGGAAGAAACCAAAGACTGGGTACCTATTGAGAACTTTCTTGTTCAGGGCGTCCAAAAATTTTTGCAGAAGAGGCATATTTTACGTTACCGTTCAAATTACTGTATGATTTTTTCCTAGAAACGTATTGAGGTTGTGCGGGTAGATCTCACCGGTAGTCACGATATTTCATGGTGATTTAAGTCCCCCTGTTTCTGGGTCCCTTTTGTGTGCTTATGAAAATTGAAACTTCATTATTGAGTAGAAGGTTTCATGAAGTTTGGAGGGCAATTTCTTTTACAGTAGAATAATTATTTATATTCTATCGAGCTATTCAAATGAAATTTTCTGAATGAATCCGACAATATCTGCATTTTGTTTGATCCCGAGATGTAAAACTCCCCGAAACTGCGGAATGTCCTACCGAAAAATAAACTCTTTGGACACCCGATGCATTTTTCCGAGTGTGATCCAATCCTCATCGTTGCGTTTTTCTTGTCATCGCTCTTCAACGTGTTCAATAGGCGGACATCATACCCGACAACTACAAGAGGAAGGTGCTTGAGCAGGAGCGAGAGAATGAAATGGCGGATCTGTACGTACCGACGACGAGAACCCGGAAATCAAAGTTGGCGAAGAAGAAAAAGGTGAAGACTTCCCGTCACGGATCGGACGGGGAAGAAGAGGAAGAGGAGGAGGAAGAAGAAGAGGATGAGGATGAAGACGACGACGAGGACGATGACGAGTACGACGATGACAGTGATGAGCGTGGGCGAAAACGCCGAGGGCCGAAGGCGAAAGAGTCTGTTAAAGGATTTACTACCCCTGAGGTGAGGATTACGAGCACTTTTCAACCATTTGTCCCTTTTATCATTTGTGGGACGCAAACTCTACATGTGCAGCTGATACTGTAAATGGGGAACATTCTTGATTTTGCATGGTATTGTCTATGAGAAAATCTTGACGCGAGAGGTCAAGTGGACGATTTTGACCCCTCTTTTCATTATTATGCAAAAAGCTGCAAAAGAAATTACTGTGTTATTGATGCATTGCAAAACAAATGGAAAGAGTCTTTGATTTTGTTTAATGGAAAAAGAGTCTTCAACTTCAACAAAAGTCGAAGAGAAAGTTGTCGACACAGTTGAAGCAATGAACACCGGGGAAGCCTGATATTTTAGCGCAAAATCTTGAAAATAATTTGTACTATCTACAGAAATAAGGAAACGCTTTCTATAAATGTACAATGCAGATAATTTCTCTCTACAACGATTTTCTCTGCATAAATTACAAGCTTTGTCCATGGGGCTCTATACTCGTGGTAAAGGGGTTCTCTACGACGTATTTTTTTTTATCTCTTGTATTTCGAGTCCACCTGTGGTAAAACTTATTTATGTGCATTAATTTGGTTTTTCATTTTCTTCAGGTTCGGCGTTTTCTCAAGAGCTGGCGAAAATTCCCGAACCCTATGAGCCGACTGGATTCTATCGCGGAAGACGCAGAGCTTCAGGAGAAGTCCGCTGGTGACCTAAAGCGGCTCGGGGAAACTGTTCTGTCCAAGTGCAAGGAGGCGTTTTCTTCGCATGAGCAGCAGAAAGACGAAGCTACCAAGGATGCGAAGCGAACCCGTGGACCCAAGGTTAAAATCGGTGGAGTGATCCTTAATGCCAAGTCTTTGCTGTCACAGATGGAAGATCTCAAGCCCCTCGAATCGCTGCCAGCCGACAAGAAAGAACGCGGCAAGTGGCAGCTCGATGTCAAGTAAGTCGAATTGGATCCTCAGAATTTTCGGGCGTATTTTAAAAATTGAAATTTTTTTTGCGAATATTGTGCACATTTTTTATATTTTCGGGGAATGAAAAATAGAAGCACTTCGTTGTAAGCGTATCGATTTTTGCGCATGACGTAATACAGTGCAGGTCGACTCTCCCCACGAAGATTTTCTTAGTATACCTGATACAATAGTAGGATTGTTTACCCATGTTTTAGGGGTTTTCTACTGTGTTACAAAATTCTCTCTAAAACGATTTTTTTTAGTACCTTTGAATTTCGTTGTAGAGAGAGTACCAGTATTCAATAGGTTCGAGAAGTGGGACGTACAAGAATAGGCTAGAATTTTCTAATGTGTTGCTCAAGTTAAAAAGTGTTGAAATAATTCTTCTAAGATCTCCGCAGTATATGGATGAACTCTACAACGATTTTATGATTTATTCTACAGCTATTTTCTTTGTGTACAATTTTTTATCTATTTCATAGAGATCTTTCACCATATTCCAAGTATCTAGGGTTTCTCTACAGCGAATTTTTTTGGAGAGTTCTCCTTTAAATTGATTTAAAAACTACTGTTTTAGTCAAGAAGGTCGAGAATCTCCGTTATTCTCTGTTATTCCTGTGTTCATGACACTGATTATTTGTTCACTTCTCAGGGTGAAAGCAGTCCATTGGGACTGTGACTGGACCAAGGAGGATGACGCGAGACTCCTACAGGGCATCTATGAATACGGCATGGGGTCGTGGGAGTCAATCAAAACGGATCCGAGCCTTAAGTTGGAAAAGAAGTTGCTGCCGGGTAACGGAGGAAAGCCGTCGGAGAAGCACCTTCAGACCCGTGCGGACTACCTCATGCGGGCCATGTCCAACGCGCCGCGTGGCAAGAAACCCAGCAAGACCGTGGCGTCGCCTCGCAAGGGCGGTCGGAAGCCCAAAACCAAAGCATTTGTTGACGCGGACTTGAGCTCGGACGACGACGATGCGGGAGCGGAAGGAAAGGGATCCTGGCCACTCTCACTGACTGACAAGCAGCAACAGCACAATAGTAGCAATAACAATAATAGTAATAGCAAACCAAAGCCGACGTTGTCGGCGACGCCTTTGTCATCCGATCATCACGACAAGAAATCCAACCATCACATTGGAAAGAAGCATCATCATCATCATCACCACCACCACCATCATCAGCATGGTGACGGGAAAGACGGAGGTGGTAATACGAATAAGCGGCCGCTGCAGTCGTCGTCCAACTCCATGTCCGCCCCGTTGCATTTCACGACGCATGAGACGGTGGCCGCCATGAAACTGACTGCGGGAAGTGAGCTTTCGGCTGACGCTTTTGCTGAATGCAAGGAGAAAATGCGACCCGTGAAGAAGAGTCTCAAGCAGCTGGATGGTCCTGTGGCTGGCGGCGCCAAGGAACGCCAGAGTCACAAGCGCCGCTGCCTTCGTTTGATTGGCGATCACATCAACTCATGTCTCTTGGCGTATCACGATCCGGAGAAGATTCGCGAGTGGCGCAACAACTTGTGGTTCTTCGTTTCGAAGTTTACGGAGCACGATGCTCAAAAGCTCTATAAGCTGTACAAAAAGGCCAAGTTGAAGGACGACAAAGAGACGCCGAAAAAGGTGCTCAACATGATTCTTTTTATTTTATTTTTTGCGTGAATTTTACTAATTTAGCCTGGTAATGCCAAAAGAATGGTTCTCGTGCCGGTAGATGTTGTCCTTAGATGTATGCCTCACAGGCCTGAGGTTGTTCAGTTTAGTTTCGAGAATTGTGCTTCATATGTTAATACATTGAATCTTGAACAGATCAGGTTGTCCGAAATTATTGGCAAATTTAACTTGCTGATGGTGAGCTGTGACTAAATCGGACAAACCTGGTGAAATGAAAAACCAAAGTTTGCTTGGCATTAGGTTTTACAGAAATTGGCACTTTTGAGATCAACAAGCTTTGAGCTTCAATCGTACGGTGTCATCAATGAAATTTTTCGTATCTATCAATTGAAGGAAAGGTAGAAAGCTGAGTTCACGTCTTCTGACTATTTTACTCATAAGCAACATGGCTTACAATCCCATTTTACTTCGTTTCAACGCGTTTTTAAATTCAATTTCACTTCGTTTCTACACGTCTTTTTAAATTCATTTTATTTCGGTGCAGTCGGAAAAGCCTGCAACTTCGACGAAGACGCCTGCGAGGGTAGATGTCGCCACTGCTGGAACCGGTGGCGCTGAGCCGCATAAGCGAAAGGCGGAGGATGATTCGAAGCCAACTAAGCCGTTTCCTACCGCGGCCACCTCTACGAAGACCGTCCAACATGCTGATAAATGGAACAAGAGGTTCGTGAACCCGAATGATCTATTTTAAGAAATGAAATTTTAAGACGTTGGAAAGCAGGAGAAGAGACGAGGACGGACCCGCTTCAGGAACCGGGTTCCGACATGCCAAGGAGCGCCGTCGATCCGCTTCTCCGCCGGAAGTCGATCGCGTCATTTTGCCCCAGCACAAGGACGACGAGGCGGACCTGGAGGAAGGAGAGATGCGAGACGAGGACGAACAGTCGTTGTTGCTTGGATCGGGAGAACGAGGTCATCATGCTGGTGGTGGACCCGACTGGAGAGGCTATCGGGCTGGTGAAAATCCCAGGTTGGTGAATACTGTACATTGGTGCTCTGAATCATGGATTTGATTCATTCCAGTGTACTTTTTTCATCATTCCTTGAAAAAATTTCACACAGGAAAAATAAAACACACCTGTTTTCGTTTACAAGAAATTGATGCCATATTTACTCATGTACCACTTGCACCTTTTTTCAAATGTGTGCGTCATAGGCAGGTATAATTTTTCAAAACTTTATGGGAGACTAAGTGTGCATTATACTTGATCTGAAATGGAAAATGTTGGATCCGATTTCATTTGGACAAGTTTATTTTAATGGAAACAATCGAAAATTAGTTGAATCCTGGTTCAATTTATGTATAAATTAAAATTTGGGTGTTCTTATCTGTGTAATATTGTGGTTTTATAGTCATTGAAAATGGTGTGCGCGTCGTACTTGGGATATAATTTTATGAGAATTTGCAACAGAAAAATCACAGTGTATGTCTTACTTAGGGATGCATGGTACTCAAGTAAATACGGTGAATTCCATGTAGCGCCTTCTTCTAATGCATTTCATGGGGTATATTCAATTTCAGCCATGTTTGGTAAGGGTTCAGTTGTTCGCTTCGATTTTGTTCGAGGCGCCCTTCCTGCTAATGTGAGTACGGAATAGTTGTGGTCTGGCAACATCTACATGAGGGAAACGAACTATATTTTCGTTATCTTCGCCAAGAACACCCAGCCATCGTTCTGATTTACATGGTCTTGAGACGGCAGAAAAGCATTTTATTTTTCCTCTTGAAGACGTCCCCCGGGGATTGGTTTTTCTTTTGAAGTCAATTTGTTGAAATTAGTTTAGAAGGGCAACGTTAATAATTCTGGTTACACCTGTCGTGACATTCCAGAAGGGGGGACTGTCATTATAGAGTCTGACAAATTAAAACAAGAACTGTTCCTTTTTCATTTTTTTTAAACATGGTCGTGCGGAGTGATAGCACTTGTGCTTCTTCTCCCAGGTTCGCGCACAGACGAGACAGAGAAGACTACCAATACTATAATTGGATGGGCAAACAGAGTGGAACCTGGTACCCATCATCCTCACACGGCTCTTACTATCCGTCTGCGAATGCAGCGAGTGCGTCATCAACGTCTGCCAACCCTGCTGCCGCGTTCCCAGCCCATCAGCAGCAACAACAACAGCGCTATCCCCGGCATCACCATCAACAGCCTTCTGTGTTCCCGTCGAGAGATCATCAAGCTCATCATTCACGACACCATCAACACCAGCGGCGGGACCCGCGCCTGTGGTCCGAAGATCGCGAAACGAACAAGGCCGACTGAAAAGAGAGAACGCTGCAAGTACTGTGATGCGAGTACCTAACTCCTCATTGCGTATCCACGTGCTCTTCACTTGCCGCCGCCGCGAATATGTTATTTTTTATTTATTTATCTGTGTTCGTGATTGCTCACAAAGATGATGTTTGATGCTAAGATGAGCTCAGGTTTAGTCTTCGATGTGCGAAGAGAAATGGACAATCTTTTTTTTCCAGTCGAGTTGTGCTGCGGAGCAGAATACGCATTCATTTATTCTTCAAGTACAGTACTGTAGTCCATTCATTCAACGTTTGTTTGTCTTATTTTTTTTTGCCGCGTGGTTGGACGATTGAAAAATGTCTCGTCATTTCTGTGCGTGGTTTGTTCTTTCTTTCAGCTGCGGCGACTGAATGATGGATGCTGAAATTGCGGGTTATTTGTTGTTCTCTCAATTATTTGGTTTCTCACTATCTTCCTGTCTCGATTTGAGAGACAGACAAAGAGCAAAGGTGTGCGCGGAGCCGTCGAAATGTTCGGCGAAAAGAAACAGTTGGGTTCGTGATGCTTTGACCGCCAAGCTTCCGGAAGAATGCGTGGTCCTTGGAATGGTGTGGAACATGTCTGGGAGCGTTGATGTTGTTTTCAGAAGTGTACCGGTTTTGCTGGGCGCTTGTGGGGTATGGGTCTTGAATCGTGCAGATATAGAAGAAAAGCAGAAATGCACAACTTGTGATGCAGTTTGTCCTTCAGTTGGAGAACCGGTCTTGCGATAAACAGATATGTTCAAGATGATGAAAAATTTGCATATCTTCACTACCTATTCAGCATAGGAACAGACGTCATTTGCCATTTGGGAAGTTCTAAAAATTTCAATTCTTGAAAAGAATTTTGTTCCATGAGTATTTTTCATTGAAAGAAACTGATTAATATGGCAGTGAAGGTATCTGTGACACTCCCAGTGTAATATGGTTCCTTCATCAATGCTTTGGTGACTGCGCTAATGCCTCATGTAACTGATCATTTATGTAAAATTTGAATCTTCATGAACCAATGTTTTTAGTGAAATTGGAATTATTTCTTTCTGATCTTGACAAAATCTCAATTAAACCGAAAATATCAAGATTGCCTTGAATACATGTTTTCACTTCAATTAGTTCTAACTGTAGGAACACCAGATGTACATGAAACACAGCTTTTCAGAATACTGCACTAATGATCTATCATTATTTGAAGAGAAGGGTCTCATTTGCATTAGAAAATAATGAGATAACCTTATTTCTTCCAATGCAAAATCAAAGCAATATGGCATAAACTCTCTAAAGGGATCTTTTGAGAAGATGCTGTGAGCTGTTTAATTATACAGTGTTAAATTAATCTTGAAAATCATTTTATAAACCTGGAACTTGTCTTTCTTCAGCATTCCATTTTTATATTCAGTATTCATATTGGTGGACCTTATGCTGTAAAACAGGTTTGTCTGCAACAACGTCATCTGTGCATTATAACAATTTTTGGTTCCATATACTGTATAGGGTTCTTTCTCCATTCATACAGTAGTGTCAATGTCTCACACCGCATTTTAAAACAAATACGTTTGTTTTCATTTCTTTCTTATTCTGTCAAGAAAGTAAAAGCCAACAGGCCACAGAAAATTTGACTAATCCAGATTTGAAGGGAAAAGCCTTAGACTTAGGGAAGTTTCTAATGCATCAATTGTAAGGGGATTTGGACAGGACCTGAAAAAATTTTAACTTAGGAGGTATTTGACTTAGTGAGGTTTGCAGGTTCCATGCAGTTATCCAGGTTCAATTGTATATAGTACTTTAAGCCTGCTTGTGTTAGGGGCAATTTGCATTCTGCTGCATATTATCTTCAAGCATGTGTTATCAGGATAATGTCATTCACAAATGCGAAAACATGGCACAGTAATCAAAGGAATATATCATCAGATTATTTTGTAAATGAGGTGTACATATAGATAATGATTCTGTGCTATTTACCTTTTTTAGTGTGGAATTAAATTACGGTATATCTAAATGCAAGGAATGAAGGTGGACCCTGTCCACAACAAACTTGAGTGGACCAGAAAATATTGTTGTACTGAACTGTATGGAGCACATTTTTGGTGAGTTAACCTGAGCAATTCAAATAAATGCAGTAAAATCTCTCTACAATACAAGGAAGCCTTTTGCATGCATGGGACCTGGAATTTTTTTACAATACTGTACTGTACTAAACAATACTGTGCTGTACTGCCCCCCTTGACCTGGTACTGTATAAAGCGATTGAAAATGCATTGAAAGAGACCTTGTCCGAGCGCATGGCATTCGTGAATGTGTATAGTGGTGTACTGCGCATCTGTTCCCTCTTCGTAAGTTATCCATTGGACACATTCCAGTGCAGTACAGTATAAGCTATAGGATTACACGCTGCACTGAAATCGAACGTTGTTTGTGTTTTGGTTATTAATGCGACGAATGTCGAGGAGTTCGTTTTCGTGCTTCGAGCCGCGTGGAGCGTGTTTCCCGAAAGATGGCTTGAAATTTCTCTGTGCCGAACCGTTCTCGAGCGCTTGAGTATTGACTGGAGTTAATTCATTTTGTAATCAAATTTCGCAGCGAATTTTATATTTGTCGTACGTGTCCCTCTGCCAGAAATGTCGCGTTCCGCATCTGATTCAGACCATGAGAAAACTGTCTCTGAAGATAGGCGTTCAAAACATCGTCCAAGAAGGGTGAGTTAAACCATTTTGATCCGAATTCGTTGCTTTCCGTGGTTGTCTCGCAATATTAGTAGTTGATTCTGATATTAAACATAGTTCGTCCCCTGGGCGAACTGCACGTCTAAGATGCGAGTTCTCTACGATATTTTAAAACAAGTCGAAACGAAAGTACTCACGCTCTCAATTTGCTCACTTGTGTGCGAAAAAATATATGATCTGGAAGCGAGAGAGATTGAGAAACTGGGTCCGGCGTCACGACGCTATCGAAAGATCTTTCACTGCACCGTACATCATGTCACAACTGCTTGCCTAGGACGGATCTGGTGAGTTTCCTCTGATCAGGTCTCGCGATCTCCGTGTCTTAGAACATTGACGATCGTTAGAAGCCTGCTTGGTGGTTTTTACCATCCCCAACCGTGCTTCTTCCTGTATGCCTGAAAATGGTTGTTAACGCGCTTTCTCCTCTTTTCGATCGAACGGTCCCGAAATTTTTTTTGGGTTTTTGGGATTTAGGAAGGAACGAGGGAAAAGCACGAGCGACGACGAAGAGATCATCCGTTGGAGCGAGAAAGAGACCGTAAACGGCGGTCTAGAAGCCGTAGCCGTTCAAGATCACCGGGAAGGTTCAAGCGGAAAGATCGGAAGCATCATCGTGGTCGTTCCAGATCTCGAAGTCGGTCCAAAGAGCACAGGTGAGCTCAATTTTCAGGATTTTTCTGAATTGTGTCAAAATAATCACTTGACGTTGAGAAATCTTGAAATTTTTAAAAAGCTTGTTAGCAAATAATAGTGTATGTAATTAACTAATGAAGAAAGAAAGCCATCGGATGGAAAGCTGCAAAAGAGAAGAATACTTCCGGAAAGTAACCTTCATACATTTTTTTCCTGTGGTTTTAAATTCTTGTCGTTTTGAAACTTTTTGTCCTGATGCCTCCACCCGAACGACGCAGTATGCAGTGGAATGGTGGTAGCAAAAATTGTTTCATCAATAGAAGCACACACGAAACCACTTCTGTTCATTGAGTTTTTTCTGGGTAATTTTAGCTGCACTTACGTTCTATATTCGAAACACCCTATATTCAAACCCCTTCCCCGTTTTTCCCTTCCAATGAGAAAGCATCTGTAAGTGCCATAGTTTGTTATTGTTTTTTGTGAGGAAAGAAATATCCGTGTTGGAGGAGGCATGTGTGATGGGATGGTTTATCACGATTAGATGAGTTTAATTACAGTACTTAACTGTACTTCCAATTTTGTTCTAAATTGTTGGTCTGATCCTTCTTATTCGTCGTAGGAGACGCCATCATCACCGATCGAAGTCGAGGTCCCGAACGCCGGACAAGCGTCGGGGAAAAGAAAAGTGTCGAAGCAAGTCTCCGGAAAAAGAAGATGCGGTTCCTAAGCCGCCAAGTCATAATGAAGAAACACCGAAGCCAACGGTGACTCCGTTGATGAGTTTCTCCATACCGCCACCGATGCTAGTAACCCCAACGAGTTTGGGCCAGCAGTCTGAAGATATTGGAGCCCAAGTCTTTGCTGCTGCTGCACGTCTTCGGCAGCAGTTACAAGAGAATGCTTCCCAAGCCCAACCTGCAACATCTGTCGGCGCGTTTTCAGTGCCAGCAGCAGCCAAGCTGGCTGAACAACAAAAGAAACGTGCCATGTTGTGGAAAGGAAAGGTACAGCGGTTGGTTTTTGATATGTAAGAATAGGCGAACTAGATTACTGGATTGGTACATTTTGTACCACACAATACTCAGCCGATGTTCACAGCAAACAATTTTCGGAAAAAAAACAACGCTTGGAAGTTGAAAAAGCTTAAAGTAGATAATTTTTTCAGCCAGCAGTTTTATATGCAGTACAACACCACAAGGCATAAGCTGTCATTCAATAACGTGAAGACGCTTTAGCGTTAGGAAGTGACAACATCTGAAGTTTCAGGAAAAAAAAAATCGACCGATCAGCTTCAGGGTGATACAGAAACGTTTTTCAACCTCTGTAACGTACAGTTCGGTGTAAATTAGAGGGCTCTTCTATGGCTTCCGCCTACATTTATTAAATCTAAAAAAGTACTGTATAACCCAAAATTTTGAAAATATTGATAAACTAATCAAAATTTATGATTTTAAAAAAATTAGCTCTATATGTACCATTTAACGGGAAAAAATTTTAAATCTGTAAGTTAACGTTTCTTCAAGAGCTTACTCCGCTTTTCTGAGTAACATACTGTATTTCATTATCCACGAAATGCACAACCCTTAATTTTGAATATGTTTAAGAATTAATTCTTCGCGCTACATTACAATTTAATTGAACTTGGTCGTCGCTTAGGCGAATTTTTCGCCTAACCTTGAGTCACAAGGTTTTTCCAAATGTCTGTGGCACTGATGAAATGGCGGACACAAAATGAAGCAAAATGCTTCATAAACAATGTACAGTACCGAAATTTTTGTCGTGATTTAAGTCGATTTGAGTTTTTGACGTGTGTGGTTGTTGCAATTTTTTTCTTCGTAAATCAATCTAAAACTTTCTGGGCCACTCGGTACAATCCCACGCTTTCATTAGTTTTTCTGTTGAAGGAATATGTTCATTACACTACCTTCGATTCTTCGTATTTCTAGAAAACGGAGACTGCAGACAATAGCAAGGAATCTCTGTGGGCGGCAACAAATTTCGACGCTGACGGAAAAGCTACGGAGAAATTTCGTAAACTGATGGGGATTAAGAATGCCTCGGCTGCCGAACCAAGTTCGGGTACAAATATTCAAGAGGAGCAACAAAAACTGTTTCAGAGCCTTGACAGGCAATATGAAGTTGCCCGAATGTCGACCCACACTCATCGGGGGGTTGGACTTGGCTTCTCCGGCGCCCCATCGGGATTCCAGACCCCTTTAAATAACCCGAAGTGACACTGTTTTCTCTTCGTTTTCGTTCGTTACTTTTTTTTCGTGGATAATGATTACCATCATCATGATGAGTATTTGATGTAAGATCGTCGGGTTTTTTTGTTGTTCCGCTAGCTTGATTTCAAGGCTTGATCATTTTTGTTCAGTGTCCGTTGAATTTTAAAAATCGTTTGTTTTGAGTGATCCCGACTTTTATGTCCCAGTCTTGATTCAAAAGCATACGTTCGTTCGCGATTTTCTTTGATTTACCGGACACCGACAGCTTCTTTCATTTTTCTTCGAAAGAGAATATGTCTCCAGTGTTCCAGCGAGTCAGTCGAGCTGTTTGCGTTGAGTCGCTAGTCCGAACACTTTCAGAAGCCTTCTGATTGATATGAAATCATTTGTTTTTTTGTTGTATATTGAGACGTTTCAGTTAGGGTGAAAAACGATGGCCAGGTCAGGATATCCCTGTCTTTACAATGCGCTTTGACTCATCAGCATCGCGATTAACGCGAATTAATTCTTGATGTTCCTTGCGTGGTCATCGTTTCTTTGCAAGCTTGCATTTTCAAAGTTTTTTTTCTTCTTGTGATCAATTCGCTTAATGATCAATTTCTTTCCAGAGCCGTCGTGATGTACCGATTTGTTTTCGGAGTGACGTTATTTTCTCTGGTGCTCGGCGTATTTTCCATAGGGTCTTTCCCGCCGGATGGCGAACCCGGTGAAGATCAATGCGAACCGATTTCCATCGAACTCTGCATGGACCTCCATTATAATCTGACCCGGATGCCAAATATTCTCAATCACCAAAAACAAAAGGACGCCGGTGAGGAGCTCTTCAACTTTTCGCCGCTGATCAAAGTGAAATGCAGCGAAGACCTGCGACTGTTTTTGTGCTCTGTCTACGCACCTGTGTGCACCATTTTGGAGAAACCCTTGCCACCGTGTCGGTCGTTGTGTGAATCTGCGCGAGATGGGTGTTTGTCAGTCCTGGAAAGATTCGGGTACGAGTGGCCCAAGACCCTTGACTGCTCGCGGTTTCCCGCATTCGGGGAACTCTGTTTTGGCAAAGAAGTCGACGGCAATGGACCCGTGGAACGAAGACCTGTTCACGAAGACGCCTTTCCGCGAGTGAATGAGATTCCAGAGAGAAATCTTGGCTTCATTTGTCCCGTTCAGTTCCAGACGCCGGAACAGTATGGAGAGTACACGCTGCAAGTCGGCGACGCCGTGGAGAAACGTTGCGGAGCACCGTGTGACGGGATGTTCTTCTCTAAAGAACATCGTCGTTTCGCTGCCCTTTGGATCTTTGGGTGGTCCGTGTGTTGCTTAATCTCGTGTTCATTCACCGTCGCCACTTTTTTCATCGAAATGTCGCGTTTCAAGTACCCCGAACGACCGATAATTTTTCTGTCCATTTGCTACCTGATGGTTGCTTTGTCTTACGTCTTTGGATACGCCTTTGGCGATGAAGTGGCGTGTAATCAGCCGTTCCCGCCTCCCCGAGGAAGAGAGGATCTTGCTGGTGACATGGCGAGGTTGATCGTGCAAGGGACAAAGAAGGAGTCTTGCACCATTTTGTTCATGTTGCTGTACTTCTTCACGATGGCGTCGTATGTTTGGTGGTGCGTCCTGGCACTGACGTGGTTCCTGTCGGCGGGACTGAAATGGGGAAACGAAGCCATCGAGTCGCATTCGCACTACTTTCATTTGGCCGCTTGGGCGATTCCGTCCGTGAAAACGATAGTTATTTTGGCGATGACGAAAGTGGAAGGTGAGCTGCATTTTTTTTTTTTTTATTCATAGGGCATTTTGAAAATTAAGTAACTAATACATTCGCATGTGAAGTGAGGCGTAAAATTTAAAACAGGATTTTTCAAGGAAAATATTGCAAGAGTTTCATAATTCCTCTTCAGATATCTGTAAACTATTGTAAACTTCGCTGCAAAATCTTGAGAAGACGTGTGTGTTATACGGTACTCAAGTAAATGGAGTACAGTTGAAGCTAGTGAATTGCACCACCAGTTAATCGGACCAGCTGCTTATTTGGACCAAACTGCCTAGCACAGAAAAAATCCATCAAGATAAGGAAAAACTTGGTCACTTACTTTGACCAAAACTTTGCTTAATTGGAACAAAGAAAGTTCACACAGTCCATGAAAATTTTCAAGAGTAAAAAAAAAAATCGTGTCACACCATGACAACACCTTTGCACGAATCGTGATGGTGTGGTACCATTGTTGCATGTCCCAATGGTTTGACTCCATTGTTGAGCATTGTTGCATGTCACAATTGTGTCACACTGTCATAACACCATTGTTGCATAACAATGCATTGGTGTGACATTTTCATACGACCAGTGTTTCAAGTTATAGTGGTGTCAAATAATTGTGAATTGCAAATTAGGCACATTTGTGTAATGGGACCAGCTGGTTAAAAGGACCAAAACGGTTCATTCAAGATGTGGTCCGAATAACTTTCATTGACTGTACAGTAAATATTTTGCAGTAGTGCAAAAATAAGCAATACCTCACTGTTCAGTATTGTGCTTGAATTTCCAATCCCGTTTGTGAAAAAGGACTTTTTTAAAGCCGATCTTCATTTATTTTCTGCATTAACTTCCTATGTAGTTTTCTGTTATGTATTCGTATAACTTGAACCACTCACCTAATTCTAAAACACTTATTACCTGGGAAATAAAATCGAGGAATGTGGACGTCGTCTGCCGCGCTAACCTGAAAATATTGTCACCTATTTTAATTCATCTTAGACTTGAGAAAACTTCCTGAGGTACAGGCAAAAGCTATGTAACAGTGCCGAAAATCCTGAAGCTAGTTACATGAAGGTATTTCAGTGAAAAGTTTCACTGAAACGATTAATTAATACTGTTAATTTCGAAAGCTGAATACTTGTAATACGTTTCTCTCTTCTGTTTTTCTCTAAAAAATTAGGTGATGTGCTGAGTGGCGTCTGTTTTGTCGGGCTGTGGAACGTGACCGCCCTCCGAGGATTTGTCGTGGCGCCACTCGTCGCATACCTGCTCATCGGCACCGGATTTCTCATCGCGGGACTCGTCTCACTGTTCCGCATCCGCACCATAATGAAGCGCGACGGCGCCTCTACGCAGAAACTGGAGAAGCTCATGTGGCGGATCGGCGTGTTCTCCATGCTTTTCGTCGTACCTGCCTCGGTCGTCGTCGGCTGCCTCCTGTACGAGCAGGCCAACTTTGAGTCGTGGATGTTGGCCTGGCAACGGGACATCTGCGAGCTCCGCGAATTCGCGATCCCGTGTCCCAAAGACGGCGACTACCCAAAGGCCAACTTTGCCGTCTTCATGCTCAAGTATCCCATGGCCCTGATCGTGGGGATCACTTCCGGGTTCTGGACGTGGTCCTCCAAGACTCTGTCGTCGTGGACGCAGTTTTATCATCGATTAACTGGGTTGTGTTGTCGAAGAGACTCTCGGCAGCAAGATGTCCGTCGGGGGAAGTTCCGTGGGCCCAATGGGATGGAAGAAGAGTCGCTGCACCTCGACATGAAGTACACAGGTGGCATGGGAAGACACGATGGTTTCTTGTGAGTGAGTGTGTTGAAACCATGCTCTCTGTTTTTTTTTTTTTTGCGTTTTTCTGCATCGTTTTTAGAACAATCAAGTGCGAAACATGATGTGGTGATTAATCTCGAATCGTCGTCAAAAATGTCCGGCGACCTGATGCTGTCGTTGCGTCCTTACCGTCACGTCTCCCGCGAGAAGTAACTTCTATTTTATTTTATTTTTCAAGTTACAAGTAAGTGTCGTTTGTATGAACATTTTGCAAAAGGAAGCGTTGTGAGTGTGTTCTGTTTGCCCGCGTTTGCTTCGTACCGGTTTGGCTGCGTCAGAGTCCGGGTCCATGAGCTTGATGAAATACCCGGTTCTGTGCTTCGAAATTCACCTGCTCGTTTCAGCAGAGAAAGACCACATTGGAATTAGAGGAGAAAGATTGCGAGCTTCTGGGACAATTGTTGACTAGTAGGAAAAGTTCTCTAAAACGGGTAGACATCTCGAGAACGCTGGATGTGGAGCATTTTTTAATTGCAATTTTTTTAGGGTGCCGGAACGTTAGAGCGCGTCCTAGAACGGCGCGTTCTGAAACAGCCCATGTATAGAAAAAAAAACTGCTCCTTGAAAACGGAGGTAGTACAGGACTGGACCAGAGAGGTATAAAAACTATTCACCCTGAAAAGGCTCGAAATTTTTAATAATTCTGGTTATATTCCCGAGGAAAACTCACAGCATTACGATAAACAGACTTTCAAAAGTTCCGTTTTGTGAATTTTGCTTCAGTTTTTTTTTTTTTAGCGCATGATGGTTTGGCGCGCAGTGTTTTGAGAAACGCTGTTTTGGGACGCGCTCAAACTGTGCGGTACTTTTTTATAGTTAACCCCGGAATGAAGTGTATTCTCAATATTGTGGATAGTTTGCCTTGTGCATATTCCTAACTGTGTTCAAATAGGTGGAGTGTTCAAGTGCTGAAAAGAGTACTGCTCGACCGGTGTATGTTTGAGAAGAAGTTGTTTCTCTCCGAGAAAAAATCCTTATGCTCCTATTGATACATTAAAAAAATGGTTAAACAATGGGGTTTCCTTTTTAGGTCCCTGAGAAACCTCTTGAGACATGTAACGAGATGTCAACTGCAAAATTTTGAAGTAGCTGCAAGATCTCCCACATCTGATGAAGGTTTACATTTGCAAGATACATGAAATCAAATGTAATTTTGAAAAAAAAGTTGACGTTTTTGGGTAAAGTTGTTTTACTTTTATCAGACGCTGAGACAAGAAATCTTGCTGTTTGTTGTTTAATTTTACTGATCTCTGGGGAATTCTGCGTTTGTGTAATTCAGTACCCGTATGTTTCGGGTCCTTCGTTTTAACCTTTTATGTAAGTGTCACTGCCATTTCGTGAAATTTTGCTTCATTTACCGGTAAATTAAATAAGGCAAGATAGATCAGGTTGGATTCGGTCGATTATAATTTTTTTTTACTCCAGAGTTCGTTTTTATGTCAACGTTCGTAAATACAATACAGTGTCACAAACAGAGGTGAAACAATGAAACAGGAAGTCTCCATTTTATTAACGATATTGGATGCAGTGACGAACATTTCCGAAATTTGAACAATGAAGGGTGATGCGAAATTATTTTTGAGATCTGGCGTTGGGAGACTGCGATGTATTGAAAATAGCAACTGAACTTACTGGAAGCACACTATTTGAAAATATGTCGTTTTTTTTTTGCGGCCGTTCTGAAGCTCAATAGTGCATCAAGAGGATGTGTGATATTGCAAAAGAAGGAGAAGACATTTGTTTGTTCTGTAAATGTTCTTCGGGTATCGCGTGGCCTTCTCGGGCAGCTAATGCCGTGTTAAACTAATCCGTCGCGACAGTTGGTAAAGAGTATTTTTAATGGCCTTTTTATCGGGTATCGTTGTGTTGCGTTTTGGATGAAGAAACAGCTTATGAATACGTTGTATGTGACGGTCGTCGTACTTCAATTTTTTTTTTTAATTTTCGAGTCGAAGACAATGATACGATTGAAAAAGATCCGGGATTTCCAAATAGTTGCGCTTTAAAAATCAGACCTATATATGGGTTTTGCTGCAATAACCGAGGGTTGTCCCACTTGGGTGCACCTTGGTTATTTCTGGAGTGTTTATGACTAAAAAATTTAAATAGACCGGTATGTTGTAATATTCTGTAATTTTTTCCTGGATATTTTTTAAACTTTCAAATACTGCCTTATGAAGAGGGGACACTTTTTTCAGTTAAGACCAGAGTTTTCTACCCATATCAGAAGGTGGTGAAAAGTTTTCAGCACAGCTAAATTTTTTAAAGTTGTTTTACCCACATTCTCTGCATTATAGATAATGGTTAAAAGGATTTAAACTATGTATAAATTTCAATTTTCAGCTGGCCTGACGAATGTTTTGCACCCTGTGAAATTGATACAGATCTCTGTGCCGTAACTGGACAGTTATTATTTATAATCATGCATTAAATTTAAATTTTGAATTTTGAAAAAATCCCAAAATCATGGACTATATCACAAGTTTTTTTCATTCATACCTTCTTTAAAAATAACCAGGGTAACGCCCAAGTGGGACAACCCTCGCAATCTTTGAATTGATTGAATTAGCGCTTAAAAATTTAATTTTCTAGAATTCGAATCTCCGCAGACGAACCTGCGATTTTTTATTTCCAAGTCCGATTAGGAAACCTAATTGATTTGCAGTATTCTCGATTCCTCGAATTTTTGTAGCCTTCGTTCGAAGTTTTCAGACGAACGGAAAGTAACGGTGCTCTGAATATTCCTGTGAGGATGGTACAGTTAAAATTTTTGTCCGAGAAATTTGTTCTGCATTTCTTCAATGAATTCGAAGCAACTTTTCCGTAAGATTTCATTACGTCTAATCGCCTTTCCATCCTCGGAGGAAGCTTCAGGCAATAATTACTTTCCCGTAATTAAATAATTTTCTATGCAGTGCTGTAGTAGTCCACCCAACTTCGTTTTCGAGCTTGAATTACTAAATTTTCTGCCTTTTTTTTTCAGGAAAGCTTTGCTGCCCCGTCCGGGCGCAGGCAGCAATGGCTATATTCTTTGATACTAGAGTGAATGTCGCGAAGGGTGTTGTGCATGTTGAGGTGGACTGGCACAAGCAGTTTCCTCTGCTTGCTGTGGCCTCGTATGGAGAAGATTCTGGCGGAATCGTCACATTTTTTGGCGATGAGGTCAGTTACGGTCTTTAAAAGGACATTTCATCCAATTACTGTACTGAATTTCAAGTCTAATTGCCAAGCCTTATTTTTTTTTATTGTCGGACGGGTGTCGCCTGAATCGCCGGCCTGACTCAAAATAAATGAACTTATCCGAAAAATTGAATAAAGGTTACCAAGATGACAGTAACTGATGAAGACAATGAAGTGTGCGACTAATGCCAGGCTACGCCTGTGTTCAGTAATGCAATGACAAACACAATCATTGCTCTTGGCATTGTGTGTCGGAGGGAGAATATTTATTAATTTTGTTTATTGTCTCTATAGTGATGTAAAAAATTAGTAGTTCCAGCATTCGTCGCAAAAAGGAATGCGGATGTCCGAATCAAACCTTGAACATTATTGCAAGATATTCAGGGTACCCAAAATATTATAACTAAAAAAATTAAAACCTTCAGCATTCGTTCGAGAATGAAGTGCTGATCCCCAACATAACTTTAACCAACTGAAATCTAACTCAGTGTTGAAAAATATATTCAGACGACATCTGGAAATCATAATGAAAATCATGAAGTGAAGGGCATTAGAAGGTAATTAAACGTTATTTTTTCAAGTTTTGTATGCATGTGTATTACTGTACTATATTTTACCATATAGGTGGACTCTCTCTGCAAAAATATTCAAGGGAACAAGAAAAAATTTCGTTGAGGAGAGAATGTCGCTGTAGAGAACCTAAAGACCACTATGGGGCAAAATATTGTTGCACAGTACGGTACAGAGAAAATCGTTGTGGGCAAAATCTTCGTATTGTAGATCGATTCTAACAGCATATGCTGTAATTAAATTATATATGCAGTATTTAAAAATCCAAAAATGTCTATAATAATGCAATTTTAGAAATATTGCTTGTGATGCCATTTTAGAATTTAGGAAGAATTAGGCATTATTCTCTAAATAACGAAAGATGAGATTCTGGAGTGCGTTTTTCAACAAACTTTCATTTAAGAAATAAGTGCTAAGATCCCATAACGGAATTAAACCCCAAACGAGGATGAATAAAGGAGAATGACTTGAACACAAAATTCCCAATCGTGATTTACAATAATAATTCACCATAATTCTGTGTTGAGAACGCTTCACTACTATGCATCAATACATTCAACCTTTTGAAGATTAACATTGAATATTATTCAACAGTGATATTAGCATTGTAAAAAAAAATCCCAGAGGCAAAGGTAGACTCATTTTGGGCAAAATATTTATGCAGCAAATTTCTATATGCATTCATTTTTTTGCAGGGTGACAAATTGCCCGGGTTGGAGTTACCTACGCAGCACAATGCGCAACCGACTACCCTCGCGTGGCATCCTTCGCGGAAATTTTGCTGCGTTGGCTGGGAGAACGGGGAAATCACGTTGTTCAATGTGGCGGAGAAGGAAGTGGTCGAAATTAGGAGCTTGCATCGGTCTCCGGTTTGCTTGTTGGAATGGAGTTCAATGGGAAGCCGACTCATTTCTGCGGATACAGTGAGTTCAGACGTCTAATTATTGGCTTTTTGATTGTTTCGTCGAAGAATACGAAGGTTGGCCTTGGTTATTCTTAAGAGGAGGTACCACTGTAAAAAAATATATCTACAGTACGATGTAGCCCATGCTACATCAGACCTGGCCTGCAAAATTTTCAACACCTTATGACATGGGTGGAGAACCCTGGCGATATCTGGAAAGTTATCAATTATCATCATGCGGTAAATCTAAATTTTTAAATAAAAATCTTTAAAAATCCCCTAACCTTACAATAGCATGCGCTACATCATACATTTTTTTCACAGTGGTCTTACTCCAGAAATAATCCAGGTCAACCCAAAATAGGACAACCCTCGTATATTCGTGATTCTGACGTCGCATTTATTGCGAAAAAATGTGTCAAGCCTTTTATTCAGCCTATTGGTTGTTGAGAATAATAAAAATGGATCATTTTGAGCCCATGTTTTATTGCTGCATCATGAATTCAGTTTATTTCACGAGAAAAATATGTTCTGTGGAATGGAAGTGAAATGTGAGAATGTTCTACGAATTCCGGGTTGTGCTGCTGGAGGAAAACTGCGTATTACGTAGTTGCTTGACGTTGAATATCGAAGCATTTTTTGATTATCTAAATTGCAGTTATGAAACTTGAAAAGAGGCCTGTGGTAGCAATTAATTTTAAAATTTTACTATTTTTCACGTTCAGGTTATTTTGCATATTTCGCTTTAATATTTTGTGTTCTTCAGTTCTTTCGATAATTTTTTACGATATGCATATAATTTATTTTCACAGGCGTTTTCTTTTTCTTTTTTTGCCTCGTAAGATGATGTATTATCATGTGTTTATTTCTGTAGTCTGGATCGTTACTTGGTTGGAAGTCAGACGGTCGCGGTTCAATGCACACAGTTTTCCATCACGAACTGAAAGATCCTTTGAGTCAAGTGGTTTTCCGATCTGTTCCCTCGTCAGGCGGTGGCTTGGACATCAGGTGAGTGATGAAACAGTCCCTTGTTATTTTGGGATCAACTCCGATTTCAGTCATATCAAAAATGACACTGTCACAAGCCTCGAACAATTCAGAAAGTATGGTAAAATGCGGGAGTTATACGGGAAAAAAAACCTGGGAATACTTCATATTCACTGTACTTTATAATAATCAGCATATTCATCACGATATGCGGGGAAAAAGACTGGGAATACTGGATGGGAGGAATGTTCATGAATCAATCATATAAAACTCACATGAGTGATGATTTGTGTTACATATTTTTGGTCGGGAATCGAGTCAGTGAGAGAAGTTTTTTTATCATATTTTATTGCATCATTTTGCATATACGTTGCATGGGCGAGATTTCAATGTGGCCCATGCTCAAATATTATATTATAGTGCTTGCCTCATGTGAGTTTTTTTTTTTTGGAGTACGTTTTGAGGAAAAAAAAGCTGCCGACACTAGCGTAAATATGGTGATCTATGTTTGTAAAATTTAAAATGAGTGAGTCTCGGTTCTAGTACAGTTAAATCTCTTTATAACGGATTATTGGTTACAACGAAGACGGGTTTTCAGGTACCTGCCGAAAAGCAATAATTTTATTCAAATCGTTTATAACGAATTTAATATTGCAACGAACCTTTTTTCCATAGTCCCAACATCTTCGTTATAACCAGATTTTATTGTACTTTGCAGTGGGCTTGCGAGAGCAGCTGTGGACGGAGACGAGCGTGCACTGGACATGTTCAGTTCGTGGAGACCCAAAACTGCGGGCCAGAAACGACCGTCGTTCTCGGTCGAACCGAGGGAAAATCTCGGATGTTTCGTCGGATCTTTGTCAGGTGAGATTTTTCCAGTGGTTCCGAATTCTTATACGGTATAATTCTCATGTGGTTTTTGTATGGTTGCAGCGTGAAATAAAATGACGTTTTTAAAAGGAAGCCAGGTTATTGTATTGTACAATTTCTAGGTCAGAGTTTTTTCTGGGTGCTGGACTTGCTGCACCCTTTACAATGAATCTTTTCGAAACTTGGCCGTGTTTAAAATACATTTTTTTCACTTGAGCCTCCCGAGTCCCTCTCTAATCCCTCTAAATTCTCCATTCAGAAATTTTTGAATTTATCCACGGTATTTGTTTTTTTTTCAATTGCAGACGGAGTAATTCTTGCTTGGTTTCATGTCTCCTCCATCTCAGTACAGGTACTTTTTAAAGTACAGAGGAAAAATTCTTGAGGCTCTGCGGAATGCAGCTTGAGAACGACTGTTATAATTGGTCAAATCAAATTGACGGATCGTTTTGGTTTTGTATCTACCACTCGAAAAATTGCACGAAAATCCGTTTCCTGCTTCGTGCACGCATATCGTAAGAACGGTTTTTTCTGAGTTCTCATCTCAGTGCTACTGAGCGACCGAAAATGGGCTACAATCTCATTAATGGTGCCTCAATACGTTTTAAAAATCAATGAAAATTTTAGCCAAGACCAATACGTTTTAAACGCATCAGATCGTAGATACCTTTAGTGTATAATTTTCTTCACTACTTTACTGGCGGAAAGCGAGCAAACTCCAAATCCCTCCCTTTTTGATCGTCACAGTTCTAATATGCTGATGATGGCGTCGTTCTATGTGAAGTGTGCAATTTTTTTTCCAGGTCGGATCTACTACATCAATGAGCATGGCGGTTGCAGTGAAGTGTTGACGTCGGATGGACCGATCAAAAGATTATTGTATCACGAAACGAGAGACCTGCTTGTCGTTGTGACCGAAGGAATGTCTTTGGCGCAATTGAGCGTGGATGTTGATGGCGGGTTGGCAGAAATCAGCAAGGTAAATAATTGATGTTCAAAAATTCGTGAATGTGATTTGAAAAGAAGAAAATAGACGATGGAATTCTCCGTTTGTATCGACATTGTTTATTTCGTCATGCTGTGGGAGAAGAATTCAAAAGTACATTGAGGTGTCAAAATGCGGACGTAATAGGTGCTTTGACCTTGTCCCTATGTTGGAGCGTCCATATGTCGAATCATGTTTTCGAATTGACTTGAATCGGAACATTTCTAATTGTTTCTGCTTTTCATCAAAAATATTGGGAATAAAGTCCCCAAAAATTTGAATAAAATTGTATTTTCAACTTCAATATACAGAAAATAACAGCGGAATAAAACCACACACGGTCTGATCTTCTGGTATGAAAAAAAAGCCCAAAAAAGAAAGAACAAGAACAAATATAGCTATACAGTACTGTGTACGCATGATGGAAAAAACTTTGAAAAAAGAAGCTAAAAATTAGCCTACTCCTTATTAATGAGTTAGAGTAAATTTTAAAATGGAATTTCTTAATTTTAGTAAATATGAAAAAATTATGCGTTGCAAAATGTCAATTTGTTCAATAGATATCAGAATTTAGAACATTTTTATTCTTCTGGAAATTTTGGAAAAGTGTCAGCATCTTGAGAAATTGTCCGTATGTCGAGGTCCCACTGTATTTTCTTTGTTTTTTTACTGCTTTTTTTTAGGTAAAGCTGAGCGGTAGAGCACAAGACGGTACGATAACATGGGCAGGAAAAGGTCTTTTGGCCGTCAGCGGCGGCGACGCAAACGTCAGACTCTGGAACGTTGATTCTGGCGACAATTTCGTGCTTTCCTTGGACGATGCTCGTCGCGCCGCCTCCGAAGTCGTGACCAGCGTGTCGTTTTCCCGCAACAAGGGCGTCTTGGCCGTCGGCACCAACTGCGGTCGGGTGGCGTTTTGGAAGCATTCGGAGACGGCGGCGGGACGCGACAGTGATGCCGAGTCTCAGTGGACGCCGCTGACGCCGTCGTCGCTGGGGAATGGCGATCCGACGGCCATGGCTGGCGCAGTGGTTGGGTTACGATGGGGAACGTCGCGGAACGCCCTCGCAGCGAATACTATGAAAGACGCTTTCATTCTGAAGGAGCACACGCTTTGCGCTCACTTCAAGGATCAGGTGGGGCTTTCATTGTCTACGACAGATTTCTTCATTGTCCTGTTCAATCGTGATTTAAGTTGCCGTCAATTATGCGGCGCATATTTTTCCATTAAAAAGGAAAACAAAAGTTTCCAGCGAATATGAGACACACGTTAATTTGTTTAAGCGTTTTTCAATTTACTGCATGACAATTTGTCATGGTCGCTAAAAAAACGGCTTTTTGTTGTTCTAACCATTCGTTAAAAAACATAATTACGTAGGTGAAAAATGAAAAAAATAAAATTTTAATTTTTTGCTGGCCCGGCAAATTTTTAGAATGAATAGATAATATATAAAATACATAAAGATAATTTGTTAGACAAGTTTACGTATTTTGGCGGGCCTGACAAATTTTTAGCTCTCCATGAAGTGTGTGGAGACTCCGGCTGCAACAGGACATTTTTCACTTCTGCAATAAGTTGAAAAACTTCTTTAAAAATCTGAAAGAAGTCCCAGAAGCGTAAAACATCATGGTCCATTCTATTCCATGATATGCTTTTATTATGGGCGAAAATACAATGTGGGTAAGTCCTGACGTTTTTTTTTTCGACCTGCTGGAAGATGACCGTGGTGCAAATGTCACCGACGGAGTTGGCGATTGTTGGCACGTCGTGCAAGACGTTTTCGGGCAAAATCCCGATCCACGGGGTGTATTGCGATGAATCGCGCTACGTTGCTGTTTGGAGTCGGAAAGAAGTGGCTGTTTATGAAATCAGAGGGTCGGACATCGTTTGTCGAGGTTAATTATCCTTCACAATAAAAAGCCTGGTAGTAGGTGAAAGGGGGATTTCTTAAACTTGTTCGATTTTTGGGCCTTCTTTGTCTTTCTTTTGTTTCTTCGGTGCTTTTATGCCTCTATGGAAATCTTCTGCGGGTGGAAGGAAACTTCTTCTTTTTCGTCGTCGGTTTCTTCCATTTAGATTAGTTTTTGCTTTATCTGCTGACTAGTTTCGAATGTTTCTTCGTTAATTATTTGGGTGTAGGTTCGAAGTAGCTTCTGATAATTTGCTTTAGAAACGTGGCCTCTGCAGGATTGCGTACTGTTGAAAGTTGAAAGACTTGAAACGAAATTGAATAAAACTCAAAATGGCGAATCTTGAAACAGTGCGTGTGCGAAAAGTAAACGAGGAAAAAGCCTCGCGAGTGGAAATCAATGAAATCCCCGAAGAACGCAAGCAAAACAAACCATTAAAAATGAAAATCGAAGATCATTTTGAAATTTTCATTCATGCACATATACCTTATTAAGGAAAGCGTTTTCGGCGAATTACCTGGCTTAACCGAACTTCATCGAATGAACTGAGAACCTGTCTTGAAAAGGTGCTTTCGTGCGCTATTTTTCGTGATTTTTCTTGTCCGTAAAATCTCGTTAAAACGAAACTTTTGTTGTCGCGGAAAACTCGTTATAACAAGGCTCAAATTACTTCATGGTTAGACTTGATAGACCTCAAAAAATGAATTCCTCATAACGAGATTTCTCTTTAGTTTGAAAAATCTTTAAATGCCTGTTTTTATCACTTCCCATTCTGGGAACCTCGCAACTTTCAGGTCACGGGAATTGCGCTAAAATGCTGCCGATGAAGCGTCATCATTTTGTAGCATTGTTCGTAGAATTTTTAAAATTCGTAGTTGAAATTTTTTTTTTGATTAATGGATGATATTTTTTGATAGATCCGAATAGTTCTTGTTTCGACGTCGTTTTCACCATTTGTCGGTTATAGATGTGCGCCGTCCAAACTGGTCCGTCGACGTTGGTCATTGACGCAGTAGCTGGCGACTCTCATCTTTCTCTAAATTCTGAGATTCCTGTCAAAGGAGTTTTTGTTACACTGGAGAATATCACTGTTTGGAGCGGGAAGAAGGTTGTCGTGCATGAAGTTGGAGTCCCTGGCTACTCCATAAAAGAGAAGAGTAATAGTTTTAAAAGTATTCCTCACGAGATTTCTGTGTGTCTCACTGAAACGATCCGTGTGACTCATGCAATTGAAGAAAAAGCGTTTGCAGCACGAAGATTGCTTGTTGTCGAAGATGAGGCGTCTGTTATAATGGAAAATTTTTCTCTTCCTCAAATTGTAACGGAGACCCACAGCAGCTAAATTATTTAGTTCAAAATGCAGATGAATTGAAGCGACATCTACGTGCGCGGAAATATTTTTTGGCGCAAGGAACGAAAACGGAAAATCTACTGCACTGGAACTTCGGATTATCAGGAATTAATGACAGGATGCCTTCTTCTGGTTGCTATTTAAATTAGAGAAATAACGAAAATAACAAAAATCGCAAAAATTCGACTTAAGAAGGCCTCGAAGTAATTTTGCAACTTTCTTTTGAATTTCAAAGAAGAAAACTTTCTCACGCACCTTCTGACTTTAAATGAAAATACTTCAAGTTGAATTTCCTGTCGAGTCCAAGTATTACGTCTATAACAGCGAGTCGAATGTTCTTGTCGAAACGTTTGGATTCACGATAAATTGAGTCACGGATAAGTGTACTGTTTATAAGGTTTGAAAAAGTGGGCGAGAAAAAGAATTGTGGAATCGTCCAATATTTCAATGGGCTGGTACGAAAAACATACCGTAATTTGAAGAAGTTTAAAAAAATGTCCTTGTCATTTTTTCTTGCAACTTTTACGTGTGTCAGTGAGCATGAATCGTTTTTCTCACGTTGGGATGAATGTTTCTTGGCTTCCTAAATCGCGAGCGTGGTTTTGCACGAAAAATTCGAATGCTGGAATATTTTCGAGAGTCGTTCGCGATTTCCAAAATTATGACATCGATTTCGCCTCCTCTTCTGTCTTTCCGCATGGCATTTTCTATTTGTCGTTTTATCTATATTCGCATGCATTCTTCCGTGAGACTTTTTGTCGTTTCAATCACGATCAATGAATGTCTTGATGAATCAGGTGCATTCCATGCGGACTGTGAAACGCTTGCTGTTCACGAACAAAGCGTGTATTGCATTGAAAAGGACAAAGTTCAAGTCAGAGGCTTTCAAGGTGCTGTAAAGCAAACGTTACCATTTCTGGAAGGTGAAGGGGAACCAACTGCGTTAGATATCAATGGAAACTTTCTGGTCGTAGCTTCCTTGACTGGTGTCATCAAAGTTTGGGATCTTTCACGCAGGTAAAAAAGAAAAAGAAAAAAAAAGGCTGAAAACATTTTCCACGAACTTTGATTTTTCATATTATTTTTTATTAAATCAACCAATGATTTATGGACCGTTGTTTGGCCTTCAGAGACGCTAGACCTCATGCTGGACCAAAGAATCTCAATGACGTGATTGTTGATTTCGGAGAAGTCATTTCCGTGCGATGCAATTGTACTGGGACACGTGTCAGCATTTCTTTCGCCACGGTATGTTCCGATGTTGGACCTCAATCATGTTTTCTTTGAATTGACATAAGCTTTTGGTAAGATTTATGAACCGCCGATTAAACGGTAAATATGGAAAACTAGCATAATCGATTATTTTTCAACCGATTCCTTCAGTTAGAGTCGTTCAAGAAATTCTAGTCGATGTCAACGTGTTCTCTCCCTTGAAAATTAAAAGATCTCTAATTTTTAGCGAACTTTCATGGTCACTTAATCCACTTCTATATTCGACCTCGCTTTTTGTAGTTTTCAGAAGATGTCGCTTGAAATCCTTGGTCCGACTAATGCTAACCAAACTTATAATAATTTATGCCACCCGCATTCCGCTAAAAATACAACTGAACGTACCATGAGCAAATGTAAGAAGAATCTATTTACGACCTCACGTCACAGATTTAGGTGACATCTATGTGACAACAAGCGTATTCTTCTCGCGGTTATGAAAGAAAATAAGTATGGAGGTGGACTGCGGGGAGAAACACTGTTCTGAACTAGCAGTACTTAATGAAGATTCAAACACTATTGAATGGATAATTCAGATAAATAAGTAACATTCATTGAAAATAAATTGAGATAATCCATCCTCGAAGAACGCGCAAGTAATGAAGAGAATATCAACGAAGCGTCGAAAGTACGCAAAGAAAATAAAATCGTGAAAGAATACATGCGGTTATTATTTTTTCTTGCGCATTCATCACGGCTTATCCTAATTCTCTCTATACTTGAGAATGTAATGGCTAAGGTATTAATTCCGGGCGATTTTCGTTCGAGTTGAAAATCAAGTTTCCTGACGAAGCGCTCATTGTGTGAAATATGACTTCATACCGTACTGTACTTACCTCTGAGGTATGATTTGTGACAGTTAATTTCGGTTCGGTCGTAGGCGAGTCTGTTGCCAGACCCTAAACTCTATGTTTGGGACGTGGAATCCGACACTGTCCTTTACTTCAACTTCGCGTCCGGGCGCGGCGAGGACGACGACAATTCCCCGCCGCCCAATTCCGCGGAATCCACTCATTCCCGTGACGTGACCGCCGCGGATCGGGCCAAATTGGAGACGGCCCGTGACGTTGGCGGCCGATTCGTGCTCAGTCACTTTTGGGACGCCGAAGAACCCCGGCTCGTCGTCGTGGAAGCCAAGGTGCTCCCGTTGTTGAGCACTCAGGCGGCGACGACGACGTCTTCGTCGTCGGGCGACGGGGGTAGGGGTCGGCGGAAGAGGACCACGACTTCAGTTTTTTTGGACAGCAAGCGCTCTGGGTTTGTCGACAAGGTCGGTTCTTTTTGTTCTTTAAAACGTGAATCCCCTTGACCTGGGTTAGATTTGAATGTACTAGGGTAAGTACTGCTGCCATTTTCCAGAGGGAAGAGGTAGAATGGATTGTAAAGAATACAGTATATATTTTAGGAAAAAATACATTTTCAGAAAGGTTATCGGAGGACTTTCAGAGAGGAAGTCGACGTAGGGAGGTTCGAGTTCTCGAGGTTCAATTGCATTTTGTTCGAAATTATGCAGCTACACTTCAGTTTAATTGTTGGAAGCACGTGATGAGATTTAGTTGCCACTTTTTCTGCCTTCTTTTTGGCGAAAAACAATTTATTTTTTAATTTTCTGTCGCTTAGTTTTCAGTGATGATCGCAAACGTTTGAAAGAATGCCCGGAACACTTGAAAAAATAATGACTGACGAGAAAGAAGCGTATTGTTTATTATGATATAATATTTCAAGACGTGAAAAATTGCTTCCTTATTTTGTTAATTAATTTTCAAATCTGAATGGAGGATTAATTGAAATAAATGAGAAGTTTGAATCTAGATGAGTCTGAAAATTTATATTTTTTTAAATAGGCGGAGATTATTGTGGTATCGATGTTTGCGACTGCTGACAGCGGGGGACTCGTAGTCCAAGACTTTTTCCCCCTCGATAACGACATCAGTCGTCTATTGGGTGTTCAAACGCCGTTTTTCTACCTCCTGACGAAACCGGAATGCGTTGAATCGAAATCTGTAAGTTTTTCATTTTTATTTTTCTCACGAAGATCTGAACTTTTTTCACGCTGAGATCGCTTTTCAAGGGGAAGATGGTGAAGCAAAGAGTCATGCGGGACTTCGTTGGCCTGGAGGCAAAGGACAAAAGCGTGCGGGACGCGATGATGAATTTCTCCTACTTTTTATGCATTGGAAACATGGACGAAGCGTTCAAGGCCATCAAAACCATAAAGAGGTACACGCTGAAGCATGATTGGAAAATTGTCTCTTCCGACTGAATTTTTCGAACGTTCTTTCAGTGAAACCGTGTGGGAGAACATGGCCAAGATGTGTGTGAAGAGCAAGCGACTGGACGTGGCGGCCGTGTGTCTGGGCAACATGGGCCACGCTCGCGGCGCCCGTTGCCTCAGGGAGATGTCTGTGGACTCGGGCGGGAAGCAGTTGCCGCTGGACGCCCGGGCAGGTGTGCTGGCCCTGCAACTGGGCATGGTGGACGAAGCTGAGCGGTTGTTTCGGGCCTGTGGCCGCTTCGACTTGCTCAACAAGGTTTATCAGGGGTCCAATCGTTGGGCCGAGGCCCTGGACACTGCGGCAGACGTGGACCGAATCCACCTCAGGACCACTTCTTTCAACTATGCGAGACACTTGGAAGCTCAGGGTTTGATAATTTTTGTTATTATAAAGTCGACCTCGTTTTAGAACAGGGCTTTCAATTGGTGATCCGCGAAATTAGCGGAGGGGTAGGCTTTTCAAGTAAAGCAGTTGATTAATTTGAGAAGTGGACGAAATAGCCACTGATAATGCCACTTTTTTGATCAGAGAGATGAAAATTCGAAATTTTGGAAAATGATCTGGAGTAAAAAATCAAATTGATAAAACCCAGGAAGCTTAAATCTGACCGCGGAGATTTTGTGTGGCAATTTTGAAACCACAATATTGCGAACTGATGGATCCTCATTTTGAATTCAAGTCAAAATGTTCATTCGCGTTTTTGAGTCCAAGTCTAATTTTTGCATCAATCTTTTTACCATGTCATTAACTATTCTTAGTGATATACTGTGCTGCGTGTCCTAATGTCCTTAAAATATGATATGCTCATTAATTAGACAGGGTATTTTGTAAGCATATCTCGAAGTCCTTAATACCGGTAGCCCACGGACTTCAAAAATTGTCAAGTTTTCATAGGCGGCATTTCGAACGGCGTTCACATCATCCTTGTTATTTAATTTTTAGTTTTTTACAATCATAAAAAACCCCGAAAGTTGCATTCTGAATGCGGAGGTTTCGGGTGGCGATTTTAAAACTGTCGTATCGCAAACTGATACTGTACATCTTTATTTTTTAATTCAAGTCACGACTAATAATATCCATGAGGTGCATTGGTACACGAACATTTCTATGTCTTGTAAGGGATGGGATTCAGATAAATTTTAGAAATTACTATCCTATAAGACTTTTTGTTCGTGGAGGAAAGAACAAATTCGGAAATTCTCTACTTACTTCGGAGTACGTGTGGCTGTTCTTTGACTGGAAGAAACACGTTTCATTTGTCAACTGGAGGGATTAAAACTGCATATCAAACACATTTTGTTTGACGTTCTCAACAGGCGATATAAG
Organism: Notodromas monacha; assembly: GCA_905338405.1. NCBI lineage: Eukaryota > Metazoa > Arthropoda > Ostracoda > Podocopida > Cyprididae > Notodromas > Notodromas monacha. The sequence continues at coordinate 12,471 of CAJPEX010000171.1, read as the reverse complement.
CGGAGCCATAAACTACTTCGAAAAATCCGATACCCAGCGCTTTGAGGTTCCTCGCATGCTGTTCGATGACCCCGCCGCGTTGGAAGCATACGTCGTGCAATCAAAAGATCCGTGAGTTAAATTTTGCTCTGTTTCTTTCAAGTTTTACCATTGTTGGGGAAGAATACCTTTGATTATATCGGGTGCCTGATGTAATCAAATTGAAATCAAGTCCTTTGGGTTTTCTGTGTATCGATGTTTGTGCGTCAAAATACTGTACGAGGGTTGTCCCGGTTGGACGCGGCCTCAGATATTTTTAGATTAGGTGTAATTGTAAAAAAAAAAAATGGAGTAATGACATGGTCCACGATGTTCTAAGATTGTGGTATATTACAATTACTGTGACTGCATGATGTTAAGTAAAAAGTTTCCAGTTACAGCCAGAGTTCTCCACCCATGTCTAGCTAAAAAGTTGCTTTTTTGTTTTGCCCACAGTTTTTCTACATTTTATATGATGCCTGAAATCAAAAAATGCAAATTTTTAGCTGGCTGAACACATTTTTAGCACCCTGTGGCAAGGGTGGAGAACTCCAGCTGTAACTGAAAATGTTTAACTTCTAACCTTGAAGTAAATTGCTTGAACAATTTTTTTTTAATCCCAGAACCTTGGAAAATTATGGACTATTGAATTTTTTTTTTACTATCACACCTACTTTAAAAATATCCGAGGTCACGTCCAACTGGAACAACCCTTGTTTTCTCCAAATCGAACCCCAGACTTGAAACAAGCCTTTGTGCTGTAGAAAAGTTAGAGTATAATTTTCAATTCTTTCAGGTGAGTTAATCGGGTTTTCATTTCTTCGAACTATTTTTTTATTGATTTGTAGAGCGTTGAAGAAGTGGTGGGCGCAGTACTTGGAGAGTACTGGGGAGATGGAGGCTGCGTTGGAGTTCTACGAAAGTGCGAAGGACGCCTTGTCGCTGGTGCGAGTGCACTGCTACTGCGGCGAGCTGGAGACGGCGGCGCGGATCGCCAACGAAAGCGGCGACCGGGCCGCGTGTTACCATTTGGCACGACAGTACGAGAACAATGACATGGTTCGGGAGGCCATCCACTTTTATACCCGTGCGCAGGCCTTTGCCAATGCCATGCGGATTTGTAAGGTGAATTTGATTGGTGCGATGACTCGGCCAGTTTTCGTATTGTTTCTCGAGAGAAAGTTTCTTTGAAATATATTCCCTTAAATGCGTCGACGTCGCGTGATGTTGAGAAATTTCAGTCCCAATTGTTTAAAGTTGAGTCTTGGGGGCCCTTGAAATTTCTCTCTTTCTCTTCTGCTCTTCATCTCCAGAGCGCGCGTGTAAACTGAGTGCATGTTTTTTTTTTCATTTTCATTTAAAGTCATTTTTCAATTTAGGAGAATGGAATGGAAGACCAGTTGTTGTCACTTGGTCAGTTGGCGGGTCCCAAGGAGCAAATCGATGCCGCGAGACATTTCGAAAATATGGAGAAGCCCCAACTGGACAAAGCGATTGTTTTGTACCACAGAGCTGGTCTGCTTTCAAAAGCATTGGATCTTGCGTTCAAGTGAGTTCTCTTTTGTTTCAGATTTTTTTCTTTCTTTCTTCTAAAACTCTCGTGTCCCTAATTATTTGAATTGCAGGGCGCAGAAGTATTCGGAGTTGCAGATGATTGCTTTGGATCTCGACTCCAACACGGATCCTGCCACGCTTGACCGTTGCGTAAAGTTTTTCATAGAGAATCGCCAATTTGACAAGGCGACGAATTTGCTGGCCGTCGGAAAGAGGGTATGTTGGGCTAAGTGAAGAGTCAAGAAATTATTTCCTGGCGTAATTATCAGAAGAGTTGAAAATTATAAGAGTTGGTCTTTCTTAGATATCCTACGTGCTGGAATTTGTCGAATTCCTTGTAAAAAACATTAAAATGAAAATTTGCATATGCTCTGCATCAGGTGATGAAAATTGAACCCCAATTTAATAGCGCGAAGGATTCGAAACTAAGACGAAGAGAGGTTTAAGATGCATTAGTCATATTTGTATTTGCCCGAGATTTTCCTGAAATTTAAGCTAGAGATGTTGAAGTGTATGCTGAACAGTTCTTCTTCTGGAATCGCTCACTTCAATTTTTTCCGCACTTCTTTGGAATCGGTAGAATCTCATTACAACAAAGCATTTTTATCTTTAAAAAACAAATTTGCTATGAACGGAAATCCGTTGAAACGAAATTGAAACAGCATTGTGTCTATCAGACAAGGAAGAAAACAAATCCGTCCTAAGCATTAATCCGTTATTTAGAGAGATTCTGCAGTAATTCTTCATTTTTTGTGCGTTCAGTCGAGGATCGTTGCTGTAACTGAAATTTGGATTGAATTTCCTTCGCAGTATTTTGAAGCCTTGGATCTCTGCGTGGAACACAACATTCCGATCACGGAAGAAATCGCGGACCGAATGACCATAGAACGAGGCGAAGAAGACGAAGCTGCGCGCGNGGTGAGTTAATCGGGTTTTCATTTCTTCGAACTATTTTTTTATTGATTTGTAGAGCGTTGAAGAAGTGGTGGGCGCAGTACTTGGAGAGTACTGGGGAGATGGAGGCTGCGTTGGAGTTCTACGAAAGTGCGAAGGACGCCTTGTCGCTGGTGCGAGTGCACTGCTACTGCGGCGAGCTGGAGACGGCGGCGCGGATCGCCAACGAAAGCGGCGACCGGGCCGCGTGTTACCATTTGGCACGACAGTACGAGAACAATGACATGGTTCGGGAGGCCATCCACTTTTATACCCGTGCGCAGGCCTTTGCCAATGCCATGCGGATTTGTAAGGTGAATTTGATTGGTGCGATGACTCGGCCAGTTTTCGTATTGTTTCTCGAGAGAAAGTTTCTTTGAAATATATTCCCTTAAATGCGTCGACGTCGCGTGATGTTGAGAAATTTTAGTCCCAATTGTTTAAAGTTGAGTCTTTGGGGCCCTTGAAATTTCTCTCTTTCTCTTCTGCTCTTCATCTCCAGAGCGCGCGTGTAAACTGAGTGCATGTTTTTTTTTTTCATTTTCATTTAAAGTCATTTTTTAATTTAGGAGAATGGAATGGAAGACCAGTTGTTGTCACTTGGTCAGTTGGCGGGTCCCAAGGAGCAAATCGATGCCGCGAGACATTTCGAAAATATGGAGAAGCCCCAACTGGACAAAGCGATCGTTTTATACCACAGAGCTGGTCTGCTTTCAAAAGCATTGGATCTTGCGTTCAAGTGAGTTCTCTTTTGTTTCAGTATTTTATTTTTCCTTCTTCTAAAACTCTCGTGTACCTAATCATTTGAATTGCAGGGCGCAGAAGTATTCTGAGTTGCAGATGATTGCTTTGGATCTCGACTCCAACACGGATCCTGCCACGCTCGACCGTTGCGTAAAGTTTTTCATAGAGAATCGTCAATTTGACAAGGCGACGAATTTGCTGGCCGTCGGAAAGAGGGTATGTTGGGTAGCGTCAAGAGTCAAGAAATAATTTCCTGGCGTAATTATCAGAAGAGTTAAAAATTATATATGAGTCTGTATTTCTTAGATATCCTATGTGCTGGAATTTGCCGAATTCCTTGTGAGAAAGCATTAAAATGAAAACTTGCATATTCTCTGCATCAGGTGATTAAAATTGAACCCCAATTTAATAGCGCGAAGGATTCGAAACTAAGACTAAGAGAGGTTCAAAATGTTTGGATTTGTCAGAGATTTCCTAAAATTTAAGCTTGAGCTTTTTTTTTGCAGAAATGTTTAATTGTAGAACACGAATTCCTGACTGAACAGTACTGATTCTTCTTCTGGAGTCGCTCAAGTCAAATTTTTCCGCACTATATTTGGAATTACAGTAGATTCTCATTACAACAAAGCGTTTTTTATCTTTAAAAAACAAATTCGCTATGAACGGGAATCCGTCAAAACGAAATCGAAATAGCATTGTGACTATCAGACAAGGAAGAAAAAATAAATCCCTTTTAAGCATAAATCCGTTATTGAGAGAGATTCTACTGTAATTCTTCATTTTTTGTGCGTTCAGTCGAGGATCGTTGCTGTAACTGAAATCTGGATTGAATTTCCTTCGCAGTATTTTGAAGCCTTGGATCTCTGCGTGGAACACAACATTCCGATCACGGAAGAAATCGCGGACCGAATGACCATAGAACGAGGCGAAGAAGACGAAGCTGCGCGCGTGAAATTGTTGGAGAAAATCGGGGAGTGCGCGTTTGAGCAAGGCGACTATCGCTTGGCTACGAAAAAATTCACGCAAGCCGGAAACAAGATGAAGGCCATGAAAGCGTTGCTCAAGAGCGGAGACACGGAGAAGATAACGTTCTTTGCGAACGTGAGTCGAGAGCGCGACATTTACGTCATGGCGGCCAACTACTTGCAGAGCTTGGATTGGAGGAAGGATCCGAGCATCATGAAGAACATCATCACGTTTTACAACAAGGGAAAAGCGCTTGACTTGCTGGCTGGCTTTTACGTTGCCTGTGCTCAGGTTTGTACAGTACACTTTTTTCTCAGGACATTTAATTTGTCAATAAATGCATTTAAAGATGTGCATATAAGGGTTGTCCCAGTTGGGCGCAACCCCTGATATAGTAACGGCCAGCGGCCATTAGTCCCGCGCGACTTGTACAAACGCGTATTCGAATCGAGCTTCGTTCAGATCTCTACCCAATCAGGGTACGCCGGCGCAACGGCCCGCGCGCCAACAACCGGCCATCTTGTGTAACGAGGGGCACGCCAAGCCTCATTCTACCTCGAACCTCCGAACTGTGCGGACCTCTCTGTTTATTGTGTGCAACAGTGTGCTTATGTGAATAGACTCAGTATTCTTATATTGTGTCGAATCATTGCCAGTAAGATTTATCCACAGTCACACTGAGATAAGTTTGACTGGCAATTTTCAGAAAAGGTTTCATTGTATAAAAAAAAATAATAATAATAAATGACAAAGCCCACAATATTCTAAGAGTCTGGAGTTTTTTTTTTTCACTTTTAGAAAAGCTTTTCAATCTACTCCATGATGATGAGTGAACATTTTCCAGTTACAGCCAAAGTTCTCTGCTCTTGTCACAGGATGCTAAGATCTGTCAGGCTAACTAAAAAATTGAAATTTTTGTTTGCAGAGCTTGGATTGGAGGAAGGATCCGAGCATCATGAAGAACATCATCACGTTTTACAACAAGGGAAAAGCGCTTGACTTGCTGGCTGGCTTTTACGTTGCCTGTGCTCAGGTTTGTACAGTACAGTTTTTCTCAGGACATTTAATTTGTCAATAAATGCTTTTAAAGATGTGCATATAAGGGTTGTCCCAGTTGGGCGCAACCTCTGATATTTTCAGAAAAGGTTTCATTGGATAAAAAAAATAATAATAATAAATGATAATGTTAATGATTAATGATAATGATAATAATAATGCCCACAATATTCTAAGAGTCTGGAGTTTTTTTTTTCATTTTTAGAAAAGCTTTTCAATCTACTCCATGATGATGAGTGAACATTTTCCAGTTACAGCCAAAGTTCTCTGCTCTTGTCACAGGATGCTAAGATCTGTCAGGCTAACTAAAAAATTGAAATTTTTGTTGTTTCACCAATCTTTTCTGCATTTTAGATGATGGATGAACATTAAACAACAGAAAAATGCAATTTTTCGCCTAGCTTCACACATTTTTTGCCTCTTCATGTCAAACTTAGATGTATCCAACAATCATATTTCCACAGCAAAATTTATTTATTTTTTCAAGATCTAACTCGGTTGATGCAGTTCATGTCTCTGAGGAGGTTCTTTTTGAATCTAAAATCTGCGGCAGCTGGAATCTCTTTTGCGAAAGATACATTACGCGGGAATCCCATTGCAGCACCCGAGGTAAATATTCATCTCAATGTGTGAATACTTATTGAAAATGCTAAAGGTGGAGATCGACGAGTACCAGAACTACGAAAAGGCATTGGAAGCGTATACGGAGGCGTACAAAACCTTGACGAAGGCGTATAATGGAGGGGCGGATATTCCGCAAGTTGACGAGAAGCTGGAGCAAATAAAGCAACGAGCTGAACTTGTTCAGCGATTTGTCCAGATTCGAAGGCAAGGATTGAATCATTTCCGCGACTCAAATCGAGTTATTCAAATAATTATTATGAATTCATTATTACCCTAGACTTTACGAAGATAATCCCAGTCAAGCCATCGCCATGTGCAAGCAGCTCGTGTCCGAACCTGACGCCGAACTGGCCATCAGAAGAGGTGATGTTTATGGCCTCATGGTCGAGTACTTCGCGCAGCAGAGGCAGTACCAAGCAGCCCACGGGATCATCAATGAGATGCGCAGCAGGTTGCCGAATCTGAATCTCGCCTATTACGTGAACGCGCAAACGTTGGACGCCGTTTCAAAGGCGGTTGGTGTACAATTAGGGGGCATCGGTGGACGTGATGCTGTCGACGACGACGACGACAGTGGGCAGAGTGACGAGGAAATTGAGGAAGAGGAGGAAGATAATCGGAAGAAACCGATGCCGTCCGGCTTTTACGGTAGTTCAGGGGTAACTTTGAACGGGAGAATATTTTGACGAGTTTATTCAGCCATATCGTTTGCAACGATCGTGTTCACTTTCGTACCTTCGTCCGCACAAATGTGTGTTTTTTTTTTCTTTACATGGGAGGGTATATTCTGAGTACCTGTCGAGCTTGTTCCATGTCTGTCTCTTTCCGGGAAGTTTTTTTTTTTTAAACGATCCGTCCAATGTTCGTGAATTTGAAGAATTTCAGAAATGTTCAATCAATCATCACCTTTGGTCCAAATGGAACCACGGTCTCAGTGAATGATTTCTGATCTGTTCGCAATCCATGATTCGAAACGCGAGATCTCCGAATTGATTTTATCTTTTTTGACGTCGTCATTCTATCCAGGAAGTTGAAATAAAGGTAGCCATGTGTGTGGAACAGGTCATTTGTGTGATTAATAAGATACAGTAAATTTTAATGGGAAAGTTGTAATTGAGACATACTTGTACTGCAGTAAAGAATAAATATCGGAGGACCAACCACAGCCGAAAAAAAAATCACATGAATCAATTACTTGATCAAGATTCCATCACTTCCACTTCCTGCTGGAACACTTCTGGTCTTATATCCACAGCGGAGGCGTTTCTTGATCGTGTGCGCAAGAAAGCCAATTTCCACTTTTGATCCAAAATTTGGTGTCCAAACATGTAATACCCAACTGCAGCGCCAATCGCCATAGTAATAAAAATGTAACTATTGAAAGACATGGCGCATAGCATCAAAGTATAGCCCAAAATTGACCTAAACGTGTGCGCAACACTAAGCAGCAGTCTTCCGGACCTACAATGAAGAAAGAAGCGC